>RJWH01005526.1:0-74440 GCA_004363575.1 Solenodon paradoxus
AGGAGGAGGAGGAGGCTTACCCTACAACATCAAAGAGTTGTTAAAACAAATCGTCCCTCGCTCATTTTTCAAACAACTACTATAGATTCTCACTCATTCCCATGATAGGAGTTAAAATCATTTTTTTAAGTTTTTCAAAACTGATCCCCTTGCAGGGATTTAAATCTCAAGTTAGTTGGGGAGTGTGGTCATTTAAACAATATCCAGATTTCTCATCTATAACATAATACGGCACTTTATTTATTTTTATATCCTTCGATTGCTCTCATTACAAGATCATCATTTATCTTATAGAAAACCAGTACTTTCCCTGGCAAGGTTGCAACTGGGCATTTTGTGATTTTCTTGTCACAAGCAATCACCCCTTGTCCTATTAACCTGGAAAGGTTTCTCACTTTGCATCATTGCCATGGTGTTGGCTTTTGTCCTAAGGACTTCTCCTGTGGACAGAGTACCCCTTGTCCTCACTCTTGCTCTGCCTGCCTGAGTCCTGTCAGCCTGACTCCGCAGGGAGCCCCTCTCAGGGTCTGTGTGTGCACAGCTCTGTGGGCGGGAGCTGAAGGATCTGCTGCCTGGCCCAGGCCCCGCTCCTGGCCTGTGAGCTCAGGAAGGAAAAGGAACATGGAAGGGACTGTGTGTTCAGTGTCTAGCCTGGAGTCTGGCATTAAATCCATGTCTTGATCAGTGAGTGAGTGAGGGAAGGAAGGAAGGAAGGAAGGAAGGAATTCTGATGACTGGTCCATCGTCGGAACTCGACTCAGCGAAGGCATCATCTCAGTTGAATCTTATTTCCAAATGGAGCAAGCATGGCTCTTGTCTTTAGTGACAGGAGTACGGCTGTGTCCACAAAACTAGGGGGCACAGCCCTCTCGGCACAGCACGCTGGTGTCAAGTCCTTAACACATTCTTGGTGCCATTTTCCAGTAAATGAACCTATCCTGCCACAAAAAAATGTTGACTTTTTCACCATCTAGTTTGAATTGAAGGCTATTATGAAATCCTTTGCTGAGATTAAAAAAAAAAACAACAAAACTTTATGCTACAATATACGTCAGTGATGTAAAACATTATCATGAAGGAGGCGGGGCCCTGGCCAAAGGGGATGGGGGAATTCTGAGCTCTTTTTGCAGCTCCTTGTGAGTCTTGAACTCTTCAAAATTTTGAGATATATAGAAACAAACATTCAAAGGACATGATGCCAATGCATTTTCTGTCTTTGCTTGTCTGATTTAGGCCCAGACTGGATCACATCGGTATCTAAGGGAGGCCAAGGAAGTCAGAGATTGCTGAGAGGGATAAAAGGAAAGATTTCACTGATTTATGTGCTTCTAAAGGGAACAGCAGAAAGGAACAGGGCAGGAGGATGCCAAAGGTGGCAAGAGTGTCTTACCCAAGGCTGGGAGTACAGGAGAGGATCTGCCTGGTGTGGTGAGAAGCTTGGGAGGCTTCTCGGTGCTCAGGGCCTGCTCTCCCTCTGAGTGAGCAGTTGTCTCTGTCCGGGGAGAGGGTCTCAGAGCAGATGCTCCGGTGTTCTGGACTCTGAGTGGGGTGCTTGTCCTTGGTGGCGCTTGCTGATATGTGGGTGCGAGTTTTGAAGTCACAGCCGTCCCCTGGGGAGCTGCACATTTAAGGGGACAGTCCACGACAGCTTTAGTACATGACACTTGGGACATAAAGAACTGTCAGGCTACTGAGAGCACAGCGAGTAGACAGAGTGCAGGGGTTCAGCCGCACTTGGGACAGCACCATATGGCGCCCAAAGAAGTGTTTCTTCCTGAATGACACATGACACTGACATATCAGAAGCACTGTGAACAGAATGCAAAGCTGTCAGGCCAAAAAGTGTCAGACAGGTGGCATCTTTCCTCAACAGAACCTGAAGACGGTTAGCATCCTGCGCCCACTTCACGGGCAGCCCACCGCCCCCCAAGGGCCCCTGGAAGAAGCTCAGGTTTGCTCCACGTGACTTGCGCATAGGACTAAGACACAGAGGTGACAATGGGAAATCAGGGTCTGCCAGGCAGAAAGTACTTGAAAGACAAGTCCCCATAGAGATGGCATGAGAAATGGAGGAAGAAGCCCAAGTGTTCATTTCAGCCCTGTCACCCCTCAGGAAGGCTTAACTAGTGTGGACAGGATATTAGGGTGACAGGCTCCCACCAGTGCATAGGGTCCCTTCCTCTGGATGGACATGGCTGGACTTCTGGGCAGAGCTATGGTGGATTTTAGCCCCCTCTTTCCCCTTTGGTAGATAACTCTGTGTAGGCCACAGCTTTTGACATTGCAAAAAGTGGACCTGCAGCCTCATTTCCTTGGCCCTGCCTTATTTCAGGACTCACTAACACCCCACATCACCGTAGATGGATCCTTACCCGCAGGTCAATTGGGCATGGGGCTAAGTGCTTCCAAATCAAATCACCCCTCACCTCAGAGCAGCCCACTGAGATGGAATTGGAGAATTATGGTGAACACCATTTCACACCAACAAACACTGATGAAGACCTACTATGTACAAGGTATTGTGGGAAGCATGGAGGGGGAAGGCAGACTGTGGAGCTTTGAAGACTTCATCTCTGCCTTCAAGTATTATTCAGTGAGAAATCTCACATCCTAAGTCAACTGTGATGCAACCTGGAGCAACAGAGTCCAAATGACGTATAAGTGCTGCAGACCATAGGAGACAGAAGACTAATTTTTACTGGAAGATCTTTGGGAAAGAGACAACATCTGAGCTGGTTTGACAGACCAGGTTTGGAAAAATTGGAAAATAGGGAAGGCATTCCAAATGGGACGACAGCCTGAACAAAGGTGAAGGGGCAGGGAGAGGTCTAGCATCATCAAGAAGGGGTGGGAAATTCAATGCAGTTTTAGCAGAAGATTTATGGAAAAACAAAGCCGGAACCTTGATGGCAGACCTTATGATGGCGAAATGTACACGTCACACTAAGGACTTCTGCCCCTCTGCCACTGACTTAGGACTTGTAAGCAGTGAAGAGTCGTATTTTAAGGCCATCACTCTCATGGCAATGGATATGTATTTTAGAGAATAAGAGACTGGGTCAAGGGGGCACTGTTCCACAGGCCACTACAGTTCAAACGTAGATGACAAGAACTTGAATTAAGATATCACAATAGCAGCAGATAATCCTGGGTGGCCAGCTGGATTCCACAAATGTTACTCAGCTATAAATGACAGGTAAGAGAGGAACGACTTCAACATGGTTCAGAAAAAAAGTACCTCCTGCCAGAAGGACCGAAAGATGGACAGCAAATATGTGGAAGGGCAGAAGGACTAGGTATTATAGAGCTGTAATGCCTATCACAAGGTCACAAATTCACGTACCTACGAATGCTAGGTAGTTAATAGGAGGGGGGAAATGAAAAACAGGATAAAAGTGTCCCTTCCAATGGAGGAGTGGAAACAGCAGCTGCTCAACACTTGTTATAATCACTTGTTGCTCTGGGGAAGGGGGAGTATCTGGGGCCCCCAGATCTTTTGTTAGAGAATTCAGAAATTAAACAAAATTGAAATGGAGAAATTCTTCGATTTTAGTACAGTGTAACCAAATGGAATACCCAAGGGCAGCATTCAGTCTTCAGGTGGTAGGTGGAACCCTGGTCTAGTGCTCTGTAGTGGGAACTTGGGAGGTTTGCACTCACCCAGAAGACCAGACATGCTGCTGGTGAATGTATAATTGATAACAGGCGATTTCTCTGCCATCTCCCAGAAGTCAGAAAGATTCCTGCCTGCAAAAATCATACCAAGAGAATCAGATCTTGGGCTTACCTGCTAGAGTGCTATGTTTAGTTCTCAGCTCAGAGAGCTTGTCAAGGAATGACTGGTGGGTCACCTGACTTTCCCGTCATTACACAGATGAAGATGCAGTCAGATTCGTTCGTTTGACTCACTGTAAGACAAACCAGTACACAGCAGGTCTTAGCATTTGATTTGAAGCTGTAATCTTTGGTTAAAATGAAAATTAAGCAGGAAATTCCTAGCTCAGGATGCTATAGAAAATTAAAGCTAACTCTATACTCTTAAGGAAACCTTAATTTATTCTCTTTCTCCCTTCCTTCTTTTAAGAGAGTAGTTTCTCCATAAGGTAGAACACTAGCTTCCGGATGAAAATAGCTATTTGAATGTTTGCTTACATCTATGTTTTTCATAGTGGTTTCCCAGGAAAATGTCGTTGCTTCGAGTCATGTGATGTCATCCCTAAATGAGGCATATCTTTCTCACTTGTACTTCAGTAATGGCTTAGGCGTCATGAAGATCTAAACATGAATTCTGAATCAACTTTGAGTAAGACATTCTCTGAACACTCCCACTTTAAAATGTGAGTGTAGATCTCTAACAGAAGCTGTTTTCTGCCTAGATTCCCCCAGCTCTGAGCCTTAGAGTCTTCTTTGAAGTTTTTGGACACCGGAAACAATTTTTTTGATTGGAAGATGAAACATTTCAATATCAATGGCTGAAACTGTACCACAGGGATGATCTAAATAAATTTACTAGGTTTCTGGCAGCCTGGTCTGTGGCAGTGGGGTTAGAATGCGGAATCAGATAGGCTTAGGCTTAATTATATTCCACTTTTCAAGACTTTTCAAGATGAACACACCTGAAAGTATAGAAGTTGACTTAAATATCTCAGTGAGGTAGCTGGTAGAATTTCCAATGATGTCCACCAGTAGGGCTGTGAAATCTGAAAGACAGATTGTGGAGGTTTAAATTTCTGATTCAGAGACTGAAGGGGAAGACTATTTTGCATTTGGATCTTACTTTTGCAAATCTGACTTATATCTGTACATTGAGGAATATTAACAACCAAATAGAAAAATACTACTATTTAAAAAATAAAGGTCTAACTTCAGGTGAGCAGAAAACTTTTAGATCCACTGCTATAATTTCTCTTTCCTCCCATTTCCCTGTCCCCAAATCCTTCTCTACCAACCAAAGAGCTATGAAAGGCCACAGTGGTGACTAACTGTTTTTCTAGTATGTTTACCCCATTATATAGTAGCTTTAGAATAAAAAATCTACTGCTGGGAAACACCGCCACAGACATATAAAGTAAGTTTACATAATTTTGAATTTTCAAAATGCAATGTAACTTTTTTAAAGCAAGGTGCAGGCAGAAATGAAGGTGAGCAGGCAGGAAGAGAAAGGAGGAAGAAGCACTTTATTTATTTGATTCAGTTGTTCATCATTGGTTGTTTCCCCAGCTCCAGGTCCTGAACCAGGAACCTTGGGTTGCATGTGGACTGCACCTAGTTTAAACCTGGGCCACCAGAGCATGCCTGAAATACAATTTTCAGTGGTGGATTATAAGTTACTGACTAAGTAAAAGGAAAGAACCCTATACAAACAGAACTGGGAACCTCTCTTCTTATCCCCATTGCTAAGAAGATTGATGGGAAGAGACTGAGAGAATTTCACAACATGAAATTTATTGCCTGAAAGGCTATAAAATCTTCTGAAAACTTATTTCTGAGCAGAGTTTGAACAAGGTTATTGCTAGACATGGTGGGTGCCATTGACCAGTGAAATCTCCTAATACATGTCCAGACCAACAGCTGTAGTTTTCACTGTTGATGGTTTTCCAGGGCCTCACAAGTTCTTCTCTTCTAAAACAAAGGCTATGTGTTCTGGGAGCCTCATATAGTGATTTTCTAAAGAAGAAACTTCTGAGTCCTTTGGATAACTTCCCATCATGTCTTATATAAATGCTTCTTTTACTCATTAGTAGGATTATGAGTTTGGGTGGGGGCAAGCTGACATAAAAATATAGAAGCCAAAGGATTCAAATTGCAGAACCCAGAGAGGCAGAAAATGGAAACCAATGGAAAATGGACAATCAATGGAATCATCAACAAGAATTCAGCAGGAAATGGGTCCTACTCTATGGGAGCCAGTACCGTGAGGCCATCTTACCACACCTGCATGAACACATGGTTAAACCCTTGCAAGGAGCCGTGGCAGTACACCTATGCAGGTATGGATACCTGCCTATGCAGAAATAGGCAACTTGGTGTCCTTCTTTCTGTGTCCCTTAGTCTTTTCTTAATCACATTGTGGAAGCTGAGGGACAGTAGTACTTCACTACTTATTCCATTTGCTTTCTTTCTACTTCTCAAAAGTCTCCTTTGTTCATTCATTCATAATACTCATTCATGTCATGCAAACATATTGGCAGTATGTCAGGTTGTGTGGGACAGGAAGCTGAGATTAGTGGGGGAGAGAGACTTAAAAGCAAAATAAGCTGCAATCCACCACTGGAAGCCACTATCAATGTTAGAATCTACTACTAATATTGCATAGGAGTTATGAGCCTAGCTCTGGAGCCTGGACATAAAGAATGGAGTCCAAGTTCTCCCCAGGAGTCAGAGAGATGCTGAAACTTTCTCAAGGTCCCATGTAGGACCTTGAAGTTGGGCTGAGATTTGCCATGGGCCATAGCCTCCACTCTTCCCAACATTCCCACTGCACTTAAGCAATTTCTTACTCAACACATTTTGTCAACTCTTCCTTTAGAATTCTTGCACAATTGTTTATAGACTTGGAAGGAAATCAGTCATCTTTACCTCAGATATTCTTTGAGTTATGAAAATTTCAGTGATCTAATTTGTTAGCAATGCTTACAGATTTTCTGACTAACTTCATATAGAAATAAAAAGTAGAAAAAATACCTTTTGCCTGTCCAACTTACGACTCAGTGTTGGCAAATGTGTGGAAAAACATATTTTTTCAAACACTCTATTGAGAGTATAAACATATGCAAAATTTCTAGAAGAAACTTGAGCAATGTTTATTACCATAAAATAATTTCCCTGTCAGCCAACAATCCATTATGAGGACTCTATTCAACATCATAGTTGGACAAGTTTTCCAAGTAATTGTATACAGGTATTCATGACAGGATTATTTATAATGGTAAAAATGGTGGGCATTAAACCAAGCTTTCCTAAATAGGCAAATAAGTTATGGTAATAGAATGGTTTTTTAAGAATACTTATTAGTTTAAAACCAGATTATGAAACTATATGGAAAACTTGATACAGATCGATGATTGTCTCCCAATATCCAATCTCCCATTGTCTTTTGGAGGAGAACACCACATTTCAGTTGAGTATATGGTGATCTAATATAATGAATTTTCAATTCTGCTTCACAGGTGAGTTTGGTCATGTGATTCTGGGCAATAAAATATGAGAAAAAGCAATGGGAAAGGCTTCTGGACTGTGGATTTATAGGAAACGGACCTGCCTTCCAATTCTCTTAACCCTTTCTTTGTAGTGGCAGGAAGCCATTTGAGACAAAAACAAAGCAACACCTTATGGAAGGTGGAGCAACAAACTAGAAGAAGCCTGGGGCCCGACCATCAAACCACCAGAGCACCTGAGGTTGCCTGACCAGATCGGCACATGTGAAGATATTTTCCTACCTTACTGTGAAAAGAAAGAATTTAACTTACCTAAAAAGGAATTAGCAAAGCCTCCGTGGTTATTCCACCCACCTGATAAGTTGCTGGTCCGATTGTTCAGACAGTAGCAGTACCGTGTGGGGAATTTGGTTGGGTCCACAGTCTTCATGTTAGAAACTGTGAAGAGAAATGACCCCACAGCAGCCCTGACATATCCTGGCCGGCCCACGGCGCACCATACACCCCCCCAAGAAGAGTCGACTGCACTCACTGTTGTAAATGGCCACAGAGAACTTGTGGAAGGCAAAGGAGCTATAGGATGTAATGCTGAGCAAGGAGAAGAACTTCCTGCGATCTGTCAAAGACACAGAAATGAAGCAACAGACAACGCCCACGAATGACAGCAAATGCACGCGATCCAAAATCATGCAATTAATAGGAACGAATGCTGCCTATGTGGAACACACGATCAAAATAAGCAACAATCAAGAATGAGCAATAAAAATAAAATAGACTTAAAAAAAAAAGAAACAAGAGATGCACAAGTAAATGTCACTGGCTCCCTGTTCTGGTCTGCCATTCAATTGGAAAGGCTCTTCCAACGCCATTTTGACTAGAAATGTCTGCACGGAGCCATATGTGGGATGCAGCCAGATCTCAGCATGCTTCCGGAATGCTCTCACTCTCGTCACGAATTAGGTAAATCAACCGTCCTCCACTCTGAACAGGGAAAAGCTGGGACTTGGAGGCGTGATGTGTCTCCCCGGAAGTTCACGAAGAGGTTCAGAAGTGACGTGTGTACGAGAAAACTAGACCTGGATTGGGCTTTAAAAAAGAGAGTGTTTACCTTTTAAAGCTCTGCTCAGCATCCCATTCACCAGCTCTGTCAGGTTAAGTGCAGACAGGTCCACTGACCTCATGGGCAGCTCTGGAAGGGATTCCAAGGTGCTGTCACTACAGGCTTTTCTCAGCAATAGAAATGTTTCTCGTTTCCAGCATTCAGGGAATATGGACTTCAACTGAATGCACACCCAGTGCAAGGCACGGGGCTCAAAGATAAGTGGTAGCTCCTATCTTCAGGAAGTGACAGCCAGTGGCTTACTTACCATATGCCAGTGAGAGTAAAAGAAGTCCGAGTGAAATACAAAGGGCATTTATTTCAATGAATATTTTATCTCTGCTTTTGGAGAGAGTAGGAATTGATAAGAAATGTTCATATATAATGAGAAAGTTAGGAAGTAACTATACTGTATAAGAGAGAGCCTGTACTGGGCCAGTCATCACAGGACAGATATATATTTTTAATCCTACAGTTCCAATACTTGGTCTCTAGCCTCACAGACTCAGATTTAATAGGTATGGAATGTGCTTGGTATCAAAAATCCATCCTTCCATCTATCTACCCATTCCCCTGCCCACCCATTTATCCATCCTTCCTCCATCCATCCATTCATCCATCCACCCATTCGTCTATCCATCCCTCATCTATTCATCCATCATCAGTCCACCCATCTATCCATCATCCATCCACCCATTCATCCATCCATCCACCCATCCCTGGGATATTGGTGGAGTGTGGCCAAGTGGAAAGATGTAGCTAGGTTAAAATTTGCCCTTCTTCCAGCTATCCCTTGAATTTTTGGAGGCAACATTAGCAAGATGGAAAGAGTGGTTGATTCTCCTCTTTATATTTTTACAAGCAGTATGTTTCTCAACTTTTGCTTAATGTTCACATAATTGTGTGGGTAAATCAATCTGGGATGCTACTGTGTGGATTGAGAGTGAAGAGTCCAAGAATTGGGGAAGTGGTCTCAGGCCACTCCTGGTGCACTAGGGGAAGTGCAAAATGCCACTCCTTTCCCTTCTCTAAGGCCAGACCTTGGAAGGAGAAGGGGCTGCAGGAGAGGAATGGGACCTTGCTGCGTCTTGCAGGAGAAGCTCCGAGGCTTCAACTGCAGTAGCTCTCAGATTTAGTGAGTGAAGGTCCCTGGGAACACCGCATTCAAAAGAAGATCTCAGTCTCCATCCTGAGACTCACGTGGCCTTGGGCTGACCATGGCCTAGAAATGCTTTGTTAAGAAGGAGGCACAATGATTCTGAGCAGGGCATCTGATCAACTCCACCTCCGTGCTGGTCAGGAAACCAAGGCGCTGAGAGAAGAAATATGCCTAAATTTGCACAGTGAGCCATGGTAAGTAAGGATCAGTCAGCACCTCCTTCCAAGAGCTGGTTCTTAGTGTGACTCTTCCAAAGTATTAGACCACTTGCCTCCTTGGCAAAGTTCATACAACTAGAGAAGAAACTGTCAGAGGAAAATCTCAATGTCAAGGACATTCATTCATTCTTTAGTCATTCAACACATCTGACTGCAGCCCAAGTAACGGTCTTGGGTATAAAGAGGTTTGAGCGGACTGTGACTCGGGAGAGAGGAGGGAGATTGAGTGTGATTTCATGTGAGGAGAGTGAACACAGGATGATGCTGTGAGCAGCTCCACCTGGGTGCACCAGTGAGGGAGATGCCTTCCCTGTGGAAGGAACTTAAAGCTGAGACCTGAAAGATCAGCTATTTTGGCTTATGTGCCATCTAGTCCCACTATGCTTATTATTATTATTGCTGTAATGATCATTTTCATGCTACAGTTGAGGGAAAAGGTGCTTTATGCTCATTTTACAGACGAAAAAACCATGGCACAGACAGGCTGAACATGTTACTGACCTAGCACTGTTGCAGAGTAAGTCAGGCCTTAGGCCTGGACTCTTTACCTGTTGCATCAAGGAAAGTTCCACCCTTTTCCTTCTTAACTTCTTTATTTGCAGAGACTGAAATGAAAGTTTTTATGAATAAGATAACTTAGGGGAATTACAGCCTCACACAATTGATAAGATCCTTAAAAATCATCTTGCCCAACATTTTCTTTGAAGGATGAGGAAATTAGGACTCAGAAAACTGAGGGGTGTTCTATTCCCACCCACCTCTGGCTAGTGAATTTCTCATCCTTTTCTTAGCCCCTGGCAACTACCTTTCTTCTCTCTACACCTGTACATCTAATTTAGGTTCCTCAGAGAAGTAGCATCATATAATGTTGACGTTCTGTGCCTGGCTTATTTCCCTTAGTGCAATTTCCTCCAGGTCTGTCCATGTTGTTGCAAATGGTGGAGAATCCTTTTTAAAGGCTGAGTAATATTCCATTATTTGGGCGTACCACACTTCCTTTATCCTTTCATTGCTTGTTCCCCACGTTTCAAATACCCCGTGGAAACTTAGGTGCCATGACCTATTATCTGCTGAAGTCAACTTGCCTTTCACCAATTATCAGGCTTCTTGGCTAAATATCAGAGCTTCAAGACTAGAGTTAAGTGGGATCTATGGTCTCCTTCCCTATAACATGGTACTGGAGGTGGGAAGAGTTAAACACAGCAAGAGCAGGAAGCCAGAGACGGGCATTTATTATCAACCAGGCCAAATATGTTCAACCAATCTTTTGACTGCCTGAAGAGTCTGCCTTTCTCCAGGATCATTCTACTTGGAAGCAACTGCCATGGGACCTAGGGAGCCACCTGCTGACCTTGACTGTCACTTGGCCAAGAGGCAGAGTTCTCCATGCAGGTGGGGGAACCAGGTCCTGGGAGTGCTGCCTCTCCAGGACGCCTGCAGGTGCCAGGCTGCCAGGGTCCCCACACTTGTCAAGTCAGGATGGGAAGCCCAGTGCATCTGCCCAAACAGCTGCTTTTTGAGAACACCCCTCCTTTCATGAAGGAAAAGTCACTTCTGCCCCCCTTTTTCTAATAACAAACCTGGGGGGTGGACTCTGATAACAATATTTGAAGGGGAATTAAATGTTCTGGAAGCACAGACTTCTGGATAGGATACTCCACAGAGATATTTTAAAAAATACATTGCTGGACAGGGAATATAAAGTTATTGTCCTTTTTAGGGTAAAAAAAGATCACCAGAGCAGTGTTTTTAGAGGGAAGGTACTTGGCACTGCTCATACATATTCATGCTTTGTAGTTTATCACCTTTTATCTACCTGTGGAGCCAGAATTGTTGGAATTGTTGTGCTGATTTAAAAGGAGAAAATTGGAGCTTCAAAAGGGAAAATATTTGTTGAAAATTGCCCTCTTTATGCATAAGAAATTGGTACAATTGGTGTGCTCTAAGAAAGGGAAGTGGTTGACAGGAGAATATTTTAACTTTATACACTTTGTGCCTTACATTTTGAACCATGTGAATATAGCAATTAAATAAGAATAAATGACATGTTAAAATAAAGAATAATTCCCAACCCCCTCAAACCCCCCAAAGCATACAAAAACTATCCTGCCTGTTTACCAAACAAGCCCAGAAACCTGGTCCCTGATTCCTACTTGTCCTTTATATGCAGCACATTCCTCGTCTTGTTAGATGATTTATAGCATCAGAAAAAAAAGAGATGGAATTATTACAAAGCAATAATGGCAAATAACAATGCCTCCCATTATGAGTTCTCCAATTGCTATTAGAATGTCAGTCTTTGTGGATTTAATAAAATTGTGAGAATCCAAGTGTTCTGTGAACCATAAAGCAATGAGCAGTTCTTAGGAACTGTTAACAATCATGGCTAGAGCTTGAGATATAGATACATTCTCCATTTTGCGGATTAAGTAGGACTCAAAAAACCCAGGAAGGTGAGCCAGGTAGGCACACCTGTCCATTTACCTGTTGTGGGTAAGAAAGTCAGAGCCTTTTCCTTCTTAGTTTCTCCTTTAATGGCAGCTACTAAAGTAAAAAAAAAAAATTTTCATCAGAGACATTGCAACAAGGAAATAAAAGCAAAGAGATTTTAATCCCCAATTCCCATTTTATAGATGAGAACATTTTTATCTGGAATCCGGAGGTGACTTGCTTAAAATGCTACATGTCATCTATGCATCCATTCAATTCTTTAGTCATCAAATACTTATTGATCAGCTGTGATAATAGTAATGATTGTCTATGTGATGAACCTTATGGTGATGATAGTCTATTTGGGAAGGCAGACATGAAGGAGTTTAAGACTCAGGGAAATCAAACAATGTTGAATACTTTGAAGGAAACCATGAGAGTGTGTTACACAGAGCTGAGCTAACTTCAGTGATCCACAAGTCTTCCCAGCTGACAATGATGAGTTGACATCTGAAGAATGAACAGGATTTGACTAGGACTTAACTGGTTAAGGGGGTGTTCAGATTATAGACACCAGCCTGCAGGCTGGGTCTGCAATGGGCATGCGCATGACTTTAAAGACCTGAAAGAAGGCCAGTGAAGGAAATGAGGAATGAAGGGGACTGTGGGGACTGGCAGTGGTGAGGTGGGCAGGGCATGAGAAGGACTTTTCCAAAGAGACATGGGAAATCCTTGAACACATTGGGGTAGGGGGAGAAATGAGGGAGGAAGTTGGAAGTTGGCACATGAGATTTACGAAGAGAATCCCTCAGGCTAGTGAGTGGAGAACAGGTCATGGAGAGAAAAGAGAAGGACACAGGGGCTGATTGGAAAACTCTACTAGGGGTCCAGCAAAGAGAAGACAGTGGTTCAGGCAAGGGTGGTGCCAGTGGAAAGGAAACTAGTTCCGTTGCATGAATGGAACCCAAACACAAGAACTCAAGGGGAAATCAGATCAGAAAGGGGGAAGTTAGTATTGCATTTATCAAACTCATTTGAGATTCTGGCTTGAAACATTGACTGCTGTGATTCTCAAAAGCGCCGTCAATACTCAAACTTAGTATGTAGACCAGATCCGTTTCAAAATCTGACCAGACCCACCTGTGCTCCAAAGGAATAGGACACATGTGAGGCCCACGCACAGCCTCTCCGGCTGACCCGCCATGTTGTGATACTTCACCCACCAGGACCAAGAAGCAGCAGGTGCCTGGAGGAAACAGGTGGATTATTGTGCATGGTGATGGAGAGTCCCTGAGACACTGCTTAGGGAGCCATCAGAAGTACAGTCTGTAAAAGGTGTTGAACTAGTTCAGATAACTTAGGTTATGGGCAAGTAACCAGTCAGCTCCAGTCTCACTGACTTCAACCTTCTTGTCCATGGTCCACATTCTCTGCAAACTGGCGAGATTCATCCTGCATGCAGTCACTCACTCAGGGGCGCTGGTTAAGGGAGCACCTCCGTCTCATAGTTCTCCTTGTGATCTCCTTAGCCACGCACTTATTGTAGCTGCAGAAGGGAGAGCTAGAGAGTGATGCACTGCCTCTTTCTGTTAAGGAAAGGTGGAGACCGGAAGCAAGGTGGGCAGGAAGGCAGGAAGAGAGAGGATGAAGAAGCATTTATTTATTCTATTTAGTTATTCATCTTGGTTGTTTCCTCCCAAGCCCCAGCTGTGAGCCCGGGTCCTTGGAATGCATGTGGACTACACTGGCCAGAGGCCCTGCACCCATCTGCTAAGCTACCAGGGTGGACCAACCCTGAAATGCTTTGGTAAAAAGTGTCAAACTCACTCTTACTTACAGTCCATGCCAGCAAGATTCATGCGGCGCGTCATGACTCTGGAAATCTAGTTGCTGAGGAGCATGAGGGGCTCTTACATGGATTTTCCGGGTAGTTAGAGAGGAAGCACCCTCCAAACACAGCGTCACTGCTGTTTGTGATAGCAGAACGGCAGTGAGTGCTCCTCTTCCTTCTGTCTGAGCCCGTGTGCCATCATGTCTCCTGGGCTCTTATGTGGAGAATCAGAGAAAACTGCTCAGCTGAGACTAAAAGGGATATTGGTGAAATGTGTTGAATGATTTCTGGGTGCCAGACACCACACAGAATGCTGTCTGACACACATCATCACTTAATAACCACAACATCTCTACACACGGCTCTCGGTGGAACGCCCGTTTAACATATGGGATACACAGACGAGCTGAAGAGAACAGGGATTTGTCAGTGATAGAGATTGGGAGGGTGAGAGGGAGAAAGAAAAAGAAACTGCACTGGGGTTGGAGACAAAATGTCTCCGGAATTGAACATCTTCATGGCACACTACAATGGAAGAAGTTTTCTATCCACTCAGGTTGGAAATGCCTTTGAAAATTTCTTGAGCTAGCTCCATAAATGTGTGTACTGTTTTTTTAATTATCAGCAGATACTTGAGTATTTCTTTCCTCTACGTGGACAGAGACGGACCTTAGAAGAAAGCAAGAGGCCAGACTTTATCTTAGAATCTTAGATTCTCATACACCTTAGTTTCCTCATCTGTGAAATGGGCATGAGAGAAGGTAGCTCACGGCATCTGTGTGAGGATTTAAGATAATGAATCCATGGTATTTCACCCAGTGTCTGGAACATGATAGGTGCTCAGAACATAACCAGACTCCAGGCACAGGTTGGTGACACAGGGACAGATTAGATGTGCGTCCTCTCCAGGGACTCAGGAACAAGCAATTCAGTCACAGTCACTGCGCTGCAATCTCCACAGAGAGATTTACCAAGGGGGCTGGGGGGAGTGGAGAGAGAGTGGGAGGGAGGAGGGACGGAGACTGGTGGGCCAGAAACTTAACACTCCCCCAGCAAATGCTGGGCGTGGGGGAGGAGGTGCAGGCAATACGGCAGATGACCTGAGGATGTTTTCCCGTGGCCTTCAGTGCTATGGACGCACGTGCTCACCTTTCTGGGCCTCGTGTGCAAAACGAAGTCACCTTACCTTGACAATGTTTGTGAAGGTTGATAATGACACACAGGGTCTAGTGCCATCTTTGGGATATGGTGGACACTTCGGAATTTTAATTCCTTTCTTGTTCTCTTATCTTTTTCTCTTTTCCCCTTTCTCTTCCTCCTCCATGTCCACCCCAGACCCAGCCTCATACCAGAGGGAAACGGAGCAAGCAGATATAAGCTTATAGTGGAAAATAATGACCTGTTTTCAGATAATATGCACTTCACTCGCATACGCTCTCTTTTGTTCACTCCTGCTTTATTATGTTAACCACACATCCATTTACTAAGAGTGAACATGCTAACGTTTAAGACTAATTTCTGGAACGTGCCCTTGTGGCTCAGACAACTGAGAAAGCTGGGCGTGAACTGGGCAGCGCCTGAGGACCCAGATTTATGACCAGGGGTCAGGGCGAAAAGCCAAAATCAAACAAACAAAATGCTTCTTCCTTCCCTCCATCCCTTTGCTCCTTCCTCTCTTTAAAAAAAGAAAAAGGGTTAGTTTTTTATTCTTTGTCATTGTCCAAATCACCTGTGTCTGTGAGCTAAGGTTGCCAGGTTTAGCAAATGAAAATACCGGCTACCCAGTTAAGTTTGAATGTGAGATAAACAAGGACTAATGTTTTAGTGTATCTCGTGCAATCGTTGGAATGAACTACTTTGGAAGCGGAAGGAGTTTTATTGAAAGGATTTGCTTTGCTGTGCAGTTGGCCCTGGAGAAGTCACTCGGCGAATCTCCACCGAATTCAACAGAATCTCCAGTTCGCCTCATGAGCGTTATAACCACTGTGTGTGTCACCCCCGAGCCTCGGGGAGCGCTCTCCTTTTTAAAGCTTTTCCAAATTGCTGTGTGTCCCATCGAGTTCCTCTTTTTGCCCTGTGAGTCCCATCTAACCCCAGGGGAAAACATGACAAGCTGGAGAGAGATGTCATAGCTTGGGGGCTGGTGGCCATCTGTCCACTATCGCAGCCTCCGTGGTCAACCTGCCTGCATTCTGCCCCTTCACAAAATGAAGAAAGTCAGACCCCCACGTGTCTCTGGAGGAGCCTGGGTCACTCTGAATTCTCGGGCAGCATAGGGGCTGTGTTTAAGGCAGGCAGACTTGATTTGAGTCTTGAATGGGCCACTGACTAGTTGCGTGGGCCAAGTTACTTAACCTTCACCCATTCAAACACTGTTTATGAATCCCAGGACATCATCACTGTCAGCAGGGACCTGGAGCCCATCAGCCAGGATTTGCTCTCTGGCTCTGCCATTGCCACCTGGGAAGTTACTACACCTCTCTCTGCCTCAGTTTCCTCTCCCAAGGCTGTCATGAGGACTAAGACATGTTACAGTTAGAAAACACATTGAGCAGCAAGTGACACAGAGCAAGTCTGATATAAATACACAAATGGTGACCAAATAAAAACGAGTACTTAAAAGATGTTGGTACTATAACAATAAGCAAGACAGATAACTTTCTCCATGGGCATATAATTCTCTAGGTCATATCCCACAAAGACTGGGTCAGCTGTCCAAAAGTTTCCCTAAAACAAAGTTACTGTGATTTCATTGCTCCTCGCGGCTACTGCTGGGTGATTACTCAAGTTCGTTATTCCCCAGACACCACAGGAAAAAGGCAAGTTGTGTGATGCTCTCAGCAGCGAATGTTCTCAAGGGGATCAGAACACCCCCCCACCCCGCCCCCAATGAGCCACTTTGCCATATGGGCTACTTTGAGTTGCGAGTCACTGAGCTTTCAACAGATGCAGAGGTGTCTCCTTTGTCTGACTAAGAGTGGAAAATTCTGAGAAAGGAGGTCTGCCCCAAATCCCTCTCCTGGAGGAATTTCATGACCATGAAGAAAATGGCAAATGGGAACCAAGAGGAGCTGGAACAAACAAAGCTTCCTGAAATAACCCGTATCCTCCACGAGCTTCTTCATGCGTTCATCTTTCCACAATGCGCCCCTTAGAGGCCCTGGGGATACCTGGTGACGTCACAGGTCCTTACACAGGCCAGAGGTCTCCCTGATTTCACACTCGAGAGGTCTGCTCCAGAGTCTGGGGGACACATAGAACAGTCAAGTGCTGCCTTTCACAAAAGATTGCGTGAAGACTAGGTCTTGATTAGGTTTACATGGGCTAGTCCACTGATCCTCCAAGAAGCCCTACTTAGTTATTCTTATTTTGAGGGAATCCAGGATCAGACAAGCAACTGACAAGAGAACGCAGCCCAAGGGTCAGGGTGGAGGTCCCGCCTGTTTGTCACTAAATCTGCGATGAGCTGACCGCCGATGAAGAAAGTAGACATCTGTAGCTACTGCTTGGCTCCCCAGCCATTCTTAAGAGCATTCTTTACCCTTTTTCCAATTCCATAGATCAGAGATCATTATTCCCCCAGCACAGTTGTGAGGACAAGTCATGGTCCCTGCTGAAGCCTGCATGCAGATTCTAATCCCTAGTTTAAAGGGGAAATGGAAAGAGACAGATATGATGGCGGGTGGACTCCTAAGTGCAATGCAGATAGTGACAGAGGCTCTGTCAGTCTGTCCAGCCTCCCCGAGCCCAGGGCTGGGGTGCTACTGAGGATGCATTCCTTCACTAGCCTCATGCTTTGGGAGCAAAAGGAGCCTTCAAATAACTATGGAGTCTGACTTACCTGTTGCTAGGGCAGGATGATAAAGGGCTTCAAAGAATACAAGCGGTGAGAAAGATTAACCACTAAGTCAAAGCTGTGGGGTTTATATGAGATCTTAGTGAAAGGTACAGAGGGTGAGGTGGGGGAAGCCTTGATAACTTTGTTTTAAGCCCTCTGGGGAATAAAAGAAAAAAGGAATAATCATCCTAGCAAGAACACAGGGCAGTGAAACAGGATCAACTCCATAGGAGAAAAATGTGGACCCTGGGCTGAAAAGAACCTGCGGGCAGAATGACAATGAACTGATTCAGTGTGGGCTGGGAAGGCATTTCGTACGGCAATGGTGGTGTTGAAGGAGCAGATGAGGTCAGGAGGTGATGCTGCCCCTCCCTGTCGTACTCTCTGGGAACCAGCATCGCCAGGAGGCCGGCCAGCGGAAGTCTTCTGAAGAAATGGCTGGGCGCTGTGAGTCCATTTCAGCAGGTGCCTAGACACAGGTAGACAGGCCTCCTCGCTGCCCGGCTCGGGGAGTAAACGTTTGTAGTACAGGTGGTAGATGGATTCTGTCTATGGCAGCTGGGTTGCCAAGCCTTGGTCTAGAGCCACGCTGCTTTCCCAGGACCACTAAAGCCATATTTCAAAGGAAGCCATGTATCATCTCCTGTAAGCATGATAGTATTTTTTCATCTCATTGGAATAGTTATAATTCAAAGACACAAAGAAGGGAGGGGGGAAACATGTCTCTGCTAGTTAAAATATTTTGTTAACTGACTAGATAAGAATATTATTTGTGTCAAGGGACCTGCGGCTCTATTGTAATGAACTTCCCATTTTTACAATCTCAGCGATTCTCGCTTATCTTCGTGAATATTTTCTTAGTGAATATTTAAAAATAAATCCTATACCAATTCGTTAATAAGAAGTAGGCAGAAAATATTAGTTTGCCTCCATAAAGAGTGGCATTATTTGAGCTATCAGTAAACCACTGAGATTCATAATATCAACACATGCCTTTCTATGTTTACATGCTTGAAAAAAATCAAAAGAAGAAGAGAACTTTGGCACATGAAAAAACGATATGAAATTCGAATTTCAGTATCCATAAATAAAATTGATTGGAACTTTTGTCAGGTTCACGTATCTGTGTATCATCTTGTGTTTGTACAGAGTTGAGTCGTTGTGACACAAAGTCCAAACTCCTCGGCATCCGGTCCTTCACAGGCAAAGCTTGCTGACCTCTGTTCTAGAACCATCTTCATGATTAGACTCCTTCTACTTCTACCACCCAAGTTGGAGCTTGATCTTCCTGTATGGCTGATGGAATTCTTGATACCTCCCTTGTTTTCCCTAATGAATGTCCCTTGAAACAGTCATAAAGGTCTTTATTAAAAGACTCTGTTAATATTACTTGCTTCTCATTAAATTCATCCATGCTAAGTGAGCAATTCTAAGGCTTTTCAGGAAATTAACTAGATTGTATACCCACTACCACAATCTAGCTTTACAGTATTTCTGTCACCCAGATAGAATTCTTTGTGCCCATTTGTAATTAATCCCCTGACTCCTACTCTACCCCAAGGCCACCATCTACATCTCATCTCTATAGATTGGCCCTTTCTAGACACTCCATCCGAAAAGAATCACGGTGTGCGATCAGAGAACTCTTTTTAAAATGTGAGTCAACACTCATGCATGTGTATCATGTAAAACCTTGTTTTAAATTCTCCCGCAGATTTCCCCAACACCTAGAATACAATTCTAACTCCTTAGCCTGGGCCACACCGACTAATGTAGGTGTCCTCTTCCACAGTCAGTCACACCCCATGCCACTTATATCCCTGGTTCAGAACCCTGGGGCAGTCGCCCTAGGAACTTTGCACGGTCCATTCCCTCTGATGGGCGTGAGGTCCCTACCTTCTCACATCCTGGCTCACTGTTCTTCAATTACCACATGAATATCACCCGCAAAAGGGTGCTTTACCGAAGGCTACTCTATTCATCTTTATAAACTCGAATTATTGGTTGTATTTATTGCCATGACTCTCTATCAAATATTTTCTTGCCAAAGATGCCAGATATGTGAGGTCCAGACTCTCCCCTGCCATAGTCACCATATTCCGGGCAACTCTTAACCTAAGTATTGGTTGAATGAATCAATAAATCGATCGCTGTGAATGAATCATTCAATCATTATTCAGTTGAATTTTTGATAAAATCTCCTGACTGGTTTATCTCCTCTTTAATCTATTCTTTGTGTTTCTGTCCAATAGAGATATGAGGTAAATTACATATGCAAGCTGCAAATTTCAAAACTCAAAAAAGAACACAGCTAAAATTAATGTTTTAAGAATGCCTTTTAGGTAACAATATATCTAAAAGGTTAATATGGGAACAGGTCATCAATTTTAGAATTATTAACAAGATCATTTAAAATATGTTGACACCTAGCCTTGAAAAGTTGGTGTGTATTTCACACCACAGCACATCTCATTTGGAAAGTCCTATTTTAACGGTCGCTGCCATATTGGAAAATATCACTGCCGAAGAATGAAGTCACTGTTCTGCACAGCAAACAAACCACGTCACTCCCTCTTCAATGTTCCTTCATTCCTTCTCAGAGAAGGCCCAGTTATATCAGTGGGACCCATGTTTTCCATGACCAGTCCCTCCATGCCCCTCCCATCCCTGTATTTTGCTGATTGGACTCATACTTTCAGTTCCATCAACAGCTTAGTGTTCTTGCTCACCCTTATTATTCCTATTCCCCTTTCCTCATACTTTCCTCCTACCAGGCCACACTGCAAGCAAGGGGGAAAAGTAGCTTAGCAGGTGATTCGAGAATTTGGGAAAGCCCTTGAGAGTCAGGGATTTAATTTAGATGCTGGAGAAAACTGTGGGAAGGTTGAAGCAAAAGAGAGACAAGGTCTAATTCATGCTTTGAAAAGTTTTCTTTAGTGTCATATGCCTCCATCAACCACACCCCACGTTTCACCTAATCCTTCTTCTTATCATCTCAAATGTCCCCTTCACGCGGAAGTCTTCTCTGGTGCCCTCCCATTCCTTCCAAAGTATTATTCTGTATTTGTCTTACTGTGCGGTGTCAGCAGATCTCTCTGAAGGTGTGTGTCTCCTTCACTTCGCTTGACCTGTGTGTGCCTTCCCGGCTGGTACCCTTATCTTTGAGCATCCTGCATCCCCAGCCACACCACACAGTTGGACAGACATAGGATAGTCAGCACAGCTCTCCTTAATTCATTTGGCTTCCAAGGGACTCATATTAATAGCTGTTCAATTTTCTGGTCCTACCAACTTTTATTTACTACTCTGTTTATTGAACTTGCTTCTCAAGTCATTCCTAGAATGCCCAAGTTGAAGAGATTCCTTGCTATTTTCAATCCAGCTTCACTGAGCGCCTTGAGGCCGACATTTTGCTCAGCACAGCGACACCTGGTGGACAGTTCGCGGTCTTGCCTTCAAATTGCTCCTGCTGACGGTCACCGCGGATTGCAGCGCACGGTGACCGGGAGCGCGTGCCCAGGCGCGCGAGAGTAGCAGCGAGGGCAGACCGCTTCCTGGAGGGTCCGGATTGTAAACTGAGATGAGCAGCGTGAATAGTGCAGCGCGGAAGCATGGGTTGGAGCAGTGAGTTTCAAACCTTGCTATGCATGGAAACTTCAGGAAGGCTTATTGAAATCCCCATGGCTGAAATCCACCCCAGGGCTTCGGGTTCTGGTCGGGACGGGAGCAGAGAGTTTGCATTTCTGACAAGCTCCAAAGTGCTGTGCTGTAGCAGCCAGAGGCAACACTGTGCCAAGATCCGGAGCTTGGCGTGAAGTCCTGGGGAGAGAAGTGGCAGAGGGTGCGGGAGCCCGTCGGGACACGGAGAGTCAGCGTGGGCCAGACAGTTCAGGACTTGGGGATGCAGCTGCTCAGGGCTTCCGCTCTCCAGTCCTTTGTAGTTTAAGTTGGGCAGATTCGTCACCTCAAAGTCACTTTTCTCGGCTACACAACGGAGATCACGTCTGCAGCCACCACCGAGGGCGTCAGCAGACTCGATGGTGATAAACTGCTTAGAGCAACTGACTTCTACCTGCCCAGAAAGGCGGCATTGCTGAACTTTGATTCCAACAAAACAAACCTGTTGTACTAGCAACAGCGTCTCTGGGTGAGACAGCAGGAACTGTGACCTGCTGGCTGCGCGGCGGCCTGGGGGACACGGCCCCACCTCGTCAAGCTTCACATACTTTAGACCTAAAAGCGCAGGCGTGAGGCCTGGGGGCTCTGCACACGTGCACTTATTTTAATTTATGAAGCCAAGTGACTGCAATAAAATGCTAACACGTTTTAAAAATGCAGCACAAAAGACAAATACTGCCTGATTTCACTTAAATGAAGTAGCTCGAGCAATCCAACGTGAGGGAGACAGAACTGGCCTGGTGGCTGCGAGTGGCGGGCGAGGGGAGACTGGCAGGTGAGTATCTGACAGATACAGAGTTCTGATTCAACACGCTGAAGAGCTCTGCAGAGGAAGGGTGGTGACAGCTCGCAAGCTCTGGGTGTGTTTAATGCCACCGAACTGCACACCTGAAATGATTAAGATGGTGTGTTTCACGTGCTGTGTATTTTACCAAAATGAAGAAGAACTGGGGGAAAATGCAAAGTAATGCAGCCTCCAAACAATGGAACTCACTTTGCACTTAAAAAGCACTGTTGGAATGTAAAGCGTTATCAGTTCTACACTGACCTGCAGTCTTTTAGATACTATCGGTCTCCCTGGGACTTCAGTCTGGGCTCCTAGCTCTGGCCAGCTTTCGCTTTCCTGCCCTGTTGCTGGCTCCTCTCCACGCCTCCGCTAGCAAGAAGTGCGCACCTTTCACCCTCAGCTCCCATCTTTTCTCATGGCAATTCCCAAATCCACAAAGCTCTGAAATGCAAAGCTTTTGTATTGTCAGCTGGGCGGTGCAATTTGATCTGATCTGAACTCACTTGACTGCAAAGTCTACCCTGAGCTGATGTTAGGCCAGACACGATCTGTTTAGCTTGCTTAATTTAAATATTCAGAAAGTTTGCTGCAGAAATCGGACATCTTAATTAGAGGTGCTGACCCAGGATCTGCTGGGATCTGATGTGTAATTTCAGTGACTGCACCCTACAACCTTTCTGAAATATGAAAATTCCAAGTCATCACGGGTACCAGGGTTTAGAGGAGGTGTTATGAGTCCTGAAAGCAGGGGCTTGCCCTGGGTGCGTCTCTAAATTCTCCATACTTCCAGGATGCATCCACCGATGCACTAATCATGTCTTTTTAGTGTCAGTATTTGTTGTTTTAACATCCTGGGACCTGACTCTAAAGGCACTGCCCTTCCCAGGGCTAGCAAATTCCTATCACAAGGAAACAGCTCCACTAAGGGGTCTTTCTTAAGTAAACCAATCACCTGGAGTCCACCAGGAGGCAAGCCCCTGCTTTTAGGGCTCTAGGGCTCTCCCAGATCCCTGACCTAACCACCTCCGGGCCAGGTACCGCTAGAGAGTCCTCCTGCCCCAGACCTGCTGAAATTGCTCACACTGGTCTACCCTAATTGCTTCCCTTGGAAACCATAATAAAGGCTCTTGTCTGTATTTTCCTTTTGTTCTGTGGGCGTCCTGATGGACCCTGTGGCTTCCCCATATGACCCCCTGGCTGTGGTGCCTCCTGTTTCTGGGATCTGTGAGTACCTGTCTTCCTTCATGGTGGTCATATCCGAGTCTATGTGTCCTGCCCTTACTAAGTGAAACAAGACCCAAGTGCTCTGGAAATAACCCAACCAGTGTCCCGTCTCTGGAACCTCCTCCCCAAATCTACCCACAGCCTCACTCCTACTTATAATCAGAAAATACAATCAATGAGGGCTTTCCGTGCCCTTAACCCATGCCATCCTTCCATGGCTGGCTGGGCCCATCTCTTCTCCCATCTCTCCTGTTCCTGAGGAGAAACCACTGGGCCCCTTGGAAAGTCCAGCCCTTTCTCCTCCACATGCTTCTCTCGATTCAGCATTTTCCACATCAGTATAAGTTCAGTCTCAGGAGCAAACAGACATGACTTTATTTATTCCATTAAGCATCTCACAAATTCCTCTTGACCTCATGTTTCCTATTCCTTGGCTCCTTTTTTTTTTTCTTCTTTCAGAAGCAGATGGGCTGCTTCTGCTCTATGCTTCTGCTCTCCCCTCATTCTCCAAGTTACTCCAATCACACGTCACCCAGCACCCTATGAGAACTGCCTTTACCGAGGTCACGTGACTCTCCCCCGCTGACACCTCCTCTCACTCGCCTCTCAGCACCTCTTGGTGCCATCAGTCAATCACCCAGTCCTTGAGACAAGGTTCCTACTTGTGTGCCCAACACCACACTCCTGATTGTTTTCTTTTTCATTAAGTGGTTGTTCTCAGCCACTTTGTATTCCTTATCTCCTGATTTTTAAAAATTAATTATATTTATTTGTATACATTAAAATAAACTCACATGTATAGATTCCCCATTCCTCATATATATGTCAACATACCCTGCCCTCCACCACATCACCAAGTGTGCTTCCCCACTGTCCAGTGGGCCCCACCACCATTTTGCCCCCATCCCCCACCCTCCCATACCATTTCTTACTGGTCACCTCGGTTCTGTTGCAAGTGTCCAAGGGTTGGTTTTGCTTCATCTGTTCCTTTGTCTATTCACATTCCCACCTATGAGTGAGGTTATCTGGTATTTTTATTCTTTTGACTTATCTCTCTTAGCATCATCCCCTCTAGATCCCTCCATGTTGATTCAAATAACAGGATTTCATCTCTTCTAAGGACTATGTATGATTCCATTGTATGTGTGGATCACATCTTCGTTATCCATTCATCCAGTGTTGGGCACTTAGGTGATTTCCAGTTCTTAGCTATTGTGAATAGGGCTGCAGTAAACATGGGAGTGTACAAATCTCTACTGATGAGTGTTTTTGTATGTTTTGGGTAAATAATCACAAGTGTCTTCCTGATTTCTTGATCTTCAGGTTATAGACCTTAGATGTATTCTTTTTTCTCTCTATACTTGTTCTCCAAGGGATCTTATTTTGTCTTAAAAATGTTTTAAATGCTATCTATAAGTTGTTGAATCAATAGATGATAGATAGATAGGTAGATAGATAGATAAAGGAGAATAGGAGGGAGAGAGGGAGGGAGGGAGGAAGGAAAGCAGAAAGGACGAAGGGAGGAAGGAGGAAAGGATGAAGGGAGGAAGGAAGGAAGGAAGAAGGAAAGGAGGAAAGGAGAGAGGGAGGGAGGGAGGAAGGGAGGAAGAAAGGATGCATTTATGTATATATGTAAAGATGTATATACAGTCCCAAATAGTTTCCTTAGTCTCCTTCACTCCACACTCAACTATTGAATATTTCCACTAGATGCCTCACATGCATTTCAAATTAAACATGAAAAATAACCAAAGTCATGTCCTTGTAACAAAACCTGTCCCTTCTCTATGTGTCCCCATCACAATTACCCTCACACTTCCACTCAAATAAGAAACTTTACAGTCATCCAGGATCCTTCTCCTTCCTCACCTCACATTCAATCCAGCAGTAAATCCTATTGTCTGTACTCTTGAAATGCATTCAGATTCCAAAGACTTCTCAGCTCTTCCACTACACCACTGTGGTCCCAGCCCTGTCCACGCCCATGTGGATCTCGGCCACTGCACTAGAGCGCCTCACACAGCTCCCTGTCACTGTTCGGGCCTCGTGTGGCATCGACAGAGGAGCCAGAGGACCCCTTTTTAACAACAATCCGATCTTGTCACCCCTCCACTCCAAGCCCTATACTGACTCCCCATCTGACTCAGGGTAAAATTAAATGTCCCAGGAGAAACCTTCTCTTACTCCTTCTCTCACTTATTGCTCCTTTCCCTCCATAACCTTCTCTTGTCCTCCACTGGCCCCAAACTGACCTGTCCAGAACCAGAAGAAAAACTGCTGGGAATGTTTTCACGTTTGATGTGGGGACAGGATACAAGGACAATTGGCCTCTCCCAGGGGAGACACCTTACACGTCTTCAGAGTGGGGAAGCCACTGGGTCCCAGGTCAACTGATGCCCAGGCTCATTGCTGGAAGCTGACATTATTAGGCACAATAACTGGCTCCCAGGAGGATCTGGCATATAAGGCGATGAATGGGCTTTGCTTCACATGCACTTGGAAAAGGATTTTCTCAGGGATATACTTTGTAGACTCTTTCTCTCTGTCATAGTCACCTGAGATGGGGTGGCAAGTTTTGTCCAGTTGCAGAGGGGGAGCTCTCCGCATATGGCAAATTTGGTCACAGGCCTTTGTGATGACAGATGTGGATGTTGGAGCTGGATGATGACCTTCTAGTGGAAAAACAGTCATCAACCCTGGTTCCTGGAGGCTACGGGCACTGTTTTAATAAAGAGTCATGACCATGGGCATCAGGCCAGCCTGCCCCATGTTGGCCCACTTTGGCCTGTAAGTCATGGAAATCCGGCTGGGTTCGTGCCGCTTTTTCGATGTGGGGTTTTTGAGTGTGTCTGTTTCAGATGCTGATGCTGCCTCACTCCATATTCCCTCTACCCACCTGAGTTTGCCTGCAGTTGTGACAGGTCGCAGCTCGCTGACAGCTCCCCACCTCCATTGGCCAAGTCTCTGCTCCTTTGCGTTAGGCCCTTGGCACCTTGGAGTTTGCTCAGCCACAGCACAGGGAACCCGAACAGAGTTCACAAGCCTCAACCAAGGAGGAGCAGGAACCAGCGCAAGAATGCTCCAGGTCCAGTCCCAAGGAGGAATGATTCTTTGGGGCATTTTATGTAGGTTCTCAGAGGTTTCCTGGTGGAACTGAGCCCAGTTACTCTGAAGTGTTCACTTACTCCCTTTTCTACTCTCAGTTGTGTTTCCTAGGATCACTTTCCAGTGAAGCTACCTATACCCAACATCTTGTCTCTATTCTTATAGAAACTCAAGTCAAGGACTGTGGGCACAGGATAGAGTCAAAAGCTGTCACTCACTGAACATTTGCTGTGTGCTAAATTCTTGGCTAACTTCTCTGCACACATCAATCCAGATCATAATCTTTCAGGATTCCAAATGGTCCTAAGACACCTTTAAGTCCTACCTGTCTGGATCACAGTCCTTCTCAGTTGCTGGGCTGTAAGCACACTCACTTTCCTATAGTCCCTGGGATGACCATGTTTCCCAGAAGCATAAGTGCTATTGAGTTGCCTGCCCAAGTGAGTGGATATGCGGAGACAAGAATGCAGAAAAGAACTTTCCTTTAAACAGAACTGCTAAACCAAGCACATCTCATGCTTCTGAACCTTTGCACATTGTGTTCTCAGTGTCTGCTCCATGTCTTTCTTCATTGTTTGTCTTTACCAATCTTGCGCAAATATTCCATTTAGATCTCAAATCTCCAGGAATCTCAGATGCCTCTACTATGTACCAGTGCTTCTCTGTGTTTGTGCAGAGCTCATGATTGTCTCCATCATCAAACTTCGCAGATAATTGAAATTCTCTAAAGGTCAATATATTTCCACCAATAAATTATGAATCATTATATCCCAAATGTTTGGCACATGGTAGAAAACAATCAAATTTCGTAAATAAGTACATGTTTCTTGAACTGATCTGAATAGGGTTTTGGAAGGAATAAGCAAGAATTATAACCAAGATTCAAGTTTTTAAGGAGAGAGATTGGGAAAATTGACCTATGAAGGGCTTATACCACCAGCGACCTAATTCGTTAATAGAGAACTATTCAAGATAAAATGTTGGCTGATATATTTGAGGTGCATGACTGCACAGGGAGAATGTTTGCCTACGCCCTGCAATTATGTTGATGCCACATGCAATTCTAATGATCCCAGGAAGACTTTTGGGTTTCCTAATGTGATTTTCTGAGCAAAAACTGTGTTTCCCAGAGTAGATCTTGTCACCATTAAATACCTAAGGACATTTTTAAAATTAACCACAATTTCCCTGAGGTGAGCAAATATTCCCTCTGCTGGGCACACACGGAGACTAGGTTTCCCAACCTCCCTTGCAGATTTGTACCATTTGACTGAGTTTGGCCAATGGGAATGTGAGTGGAAGTGATGAATTACTTTGATTCCAAGGCAGCTGGAACGGGGATAACTTTTCCACATTCTCCATTTGCTGGCTCTGTAGTTAGAAACAAAGGACTTCAGCATGTCAGAACTCATGACGGATGCAGTCCAGATCCTTACATCACTCTTTGAAACTGAGACCATCCAGGTTTCCCTGTGATATGAACAAGAAAGAAATCTCTGTTGTGTTAGGTCACTGATATTTGGAAACGTTCCTGTGGCAACCACCAATGTAACTATCCTAACAACACAGTCTCGCTTGAGCTATTTTGAAGCAAATAACATTCCACCACATAACCATTGAAATGTCTATTTATTAATAAGTGGTGCAGTATTTGTTTGTTTAAGATAGAACATAAAAAATCAGGTAAGAATTGTTTGCAGAATATATATGGAAATCAACCTATTAAAGTTTTCAAATATTGGGCAGAGCCAGAATACAAAGTACACATACAGTTTAAAAATTACAGGAAATCATATTAGAAAGAGCACTAAAGGCCACTTGTGGAATAGTTGTGTTCCTGTGTAAGCCAGAATGTGAAGAAAGCCTACTTGTAGCAAGGAGACAGTTTCAGGGAGCAAGGCACCAGAATTCTACGCCATCAGAAGGGGTTAAAGGAAACACAATCCAGAATCAAATTTTATAAAGTATTCTTGTCACTGGAAATCTCAGTTTACTCTTCGGAAATGGGTGTTTTCCATCATTGCTACGTTAGAAAGAAAAAAAATAACCATATCCCTTCCATAGAGAACATTTTTTTCCTTGAAAACAGGAAAGGATTGACAAATCTGATAAAGTTGGCCAGTCTCTCTAAGGTTTTCAAGCAAACAGCAAACTCTCTGCTCTGACAAAATGGCGGCCACCAGTCTTGGCACGTGGCCTCCCACCTGGATTCCTAATCCTCACGGGGACGTTGGCCAGTGGAGCTGTTGTCCCCTCCCTTGGCAAAGTATTCGGAGGGGAAAGATGAGCACAATTACTAGGTCAGAATGGCTTCCGGTAAGGACTTTTATCTTTCAATATCGAGAAAGAGAAACACTGTTCTGAGTATTTGGCCTCTCAGAGAATGTTTTTGAAGACTCACCTGTTTTTGCTGGATTTCAAAGCCTGGAAATAAAGGTACAGTCTAGAGGCAAAAGATGAGAGTCAGGAGGGACATTTGAACTTGCTTTGAGACAATGACAGGAAATCCTTGGGGACAGAGAACAAGGAACTCTTGTGGGAATTTCTGCAGCCACACCAAACTCCAAGAGCTAATGGATTCCAACATGAACCAGATGAATAATTTATGTGACATTATTTTCTGACACTGATGGCTGGACTGGAAACCACTCAAAGGAGCAGGCAGGGCCTGCTGAATGGCTGAGGGGAGCAGTCGATGCAAAAATCACTCTTTCCTTTAAGGACCCACTGGGTTTGTGATCATTTCACTGAAAAATGACTAGGAATAGAGGGCACGGTACTGTGATGGCCACAGGGAGTTATCTGGAGCATTGTTATTGACCTGGGAGACTTGGGACATTTGTGATGTGTGAACTTTGGCAAGGTACTTTCTCAGCTCCAGTTTCCTCATCTGTAAGGTGGAAATAGTTACACCTCCTTCATGGGGTTGCCATGAAAATTGCATGAAGTCAGAGAGAACATCTTATGCAATTCATAAAGCTAGTGCAGGGTGTCTGTCCCCTTCCCTGACCTCAGTCTTGTGAGCAAAAGCAGAGAATGGAACACTGGAAGAAAATATGCTCTTATATTCACTACTCTGAGTAATGCAATCTATTTGACAAGTCTAAGAGGAATTACAGATATATTTCTAAGCACTGTCATAAGCTTTTGACTGCTTAATTATAAATCACACGCAGGTTATTTTTATAAAGAGCCCATTTTTCACTGACTTCTCTCTAAGATTTATTTTAAGTCCAGAACAATGGAATTTTGAAGGCTAAGAAGACTTAGGTAGAGTGACCATCTACAAAATTCCTAGGTCAACTATTGCCAGCTAAGAACTTGATCACCTGTCTTTCTGAATAGCTCTTGGGAGCTACTGATCCAGCCTGACTCAGGAGAACTGAACACCTTGCAAGTGATTTTAACTAGACGCAGAGCCTCATCAAATTCTGGTGTCTCCAGTTCAAGCACTACATAAGCAGAAACCAACTATGGAAATCCTCATCTGAGTCAACAGAGGCCTGCTTACTTCTTAAGACAATTTCCTAGTTTCATGAACATAAGATGCCTTAAGTTGATTCTTGTTTGCATCTCTGTAGTTCTTATACCCCAGAGCACCTGGCGGTTTACGTGGCCAAGATGAGCATCCAGGGGAAAAAGCATGAAAACCAAGCTATCTTCAGGTGAGACCCAGAGATCTCAGTGCAAAGGGACAACTTATTAGAACTGGCAATATTGGATCATATAGATCCCCAAAGAAATCATATCCCATATCCTAAAATCCAATGCACAAACTCTTTTTCAAGATGAGATCTTGCTAAATTGGTTCCTAGATGAGGATGTCCTCTGAGACATGACTCTGGAGCTAACTGAATGCAAGTGATAATACAAAGAGCACAGCCACTCCAAGCTTGGCAGGACAAGGAAGGGACAGCGTAGGGGAGGGCAGCTGAGTATAGGGAAGGGTGCTTGCATGCCATCAGATCATTCTTCTTCATTCCCTTTACCAACGACACACAATACCAGTCATTTCTAGACCTTGTGAAGAGAGCAGGATTTTGTCATCGTTCAAAGCTTGGGACATCAATCATATTTCAGAGATGAAAAAAAGTTGCCCCCAATGTATCTGGTTATCAATTTCTCAAGTGGGCTGTTTCACATTCATATTCTGGGCTCAACAGCAATAGTTTGTTCTTAGCTGTTATTTTAATTTTGCTTTTTAATCTCCAACTCTGGACCAGGATTTAGGAGACCCATTCTCTAGATTCACTCGACTAGTGCTCTTACTCCTCTCTCTTTCTGCCTGTTTGCCTGCTTACCTTCATTCCTGCCTGCACCTTCCCTTAAAAAAATATGAACAACAATCCCCAGTATATGACAGTACTAGGGACATGTGTGTGTGTGTGAGACACATTATATGGAAATAAAAACAGGCCAAAGTCAAACACGTGTGACTGTCCTGAAATGACAGTATTCATCTATGTCATCGCTGTATCTGTCCTATCTCTTTGACATTTCTACTACTGCTCTAGTTACCACAAAAGCTGTATAAATCACTAGTTCCCAGCATGTTCTCACCTGGGCTTCAGTTAGGTTGTTCAGGGAACTCTTGGCTCAGTTTTCAATAGTGTAGTATCGGCAACACAAGAACTTTAGGTTGATTTGGAATTAAAGATGGGCGTTAAAAGGTCATCCTGAAATGTGCACACTGTCAAGGATAAGTAATGACATGGGGCAAACTCCTAAGGAGGCTTAGGGTCCAGAAAGCAAACACAATTCTTCGTGTCCTAGGTCCCTTGGAAACGTATTCATGGAAAACAAAGACCAGCCATGGCATCTTCTGGGGGAACATGGCTTGGCAGCACCGTGCAAAGTACAATTGACTTCTTAGGTCACTGAACATATTTTTTCTCTGATCTCAAAAGAATTTGATCCACAAGTTCCCACAGGAAGTGTGATACTTTTTTCTTGAAATAGATGCTATGTGTTGGCCTCTACCATAAGCCTAAGTTGACAAGTATGATGAAATGGAAGTAACTGAGCTCATTTCCTGGCTTCAATCATAGTAAGGATTTGGAGAGGAGAAAAAAGGTTTCTCTAAAAACCTCCTTCTGTCACAGTTTATCTGAAGCATTGACCCCAAACTCAGCGTTCCCATTCCAGTCACTCAATCGTCCCTGGGCTGATGGGATCATTACTATTTTGATGCAGAATTTTTGTTCTTAGTTTCCTAAATGTTTCATCTTCCACTAACTCCAAGCTAGGCAGCATTTCTATTTGTATAAAGTTATCTTCAGAGATGAAAGAAAAATTTATTCATTCCTCGTAGACAGAGTTCAAAGGGATCTCCAATTTTGAGGCCACCAGATTTCTAAATTTTTGTTGGTGAGAACTGAGGTTTTCTTATCTTTAAATTTCCAGTACCTTGGCAAGTGCCAACAGGGACATGGTGCTTAATAAATTTTGTCAAGTGAATAAATTAATGAATGCTTTTATTACAGTCTCATAAAAAGGCATTGCATTATGGGAGCAGTCTTGCAAATGAGGAGTAGATTCCATTATATTAAGGTTTTCTACATGTAATTATTGTTTAGCTTGCAGTGCTTAGGAACTGCCTTGCACCAAATGGGCATATGATGAGTAAGTGTTGATTGATTAGTTCAGTTTGACCTATAGTAGATCTTGGATTTTTATCATTACATTTTCGTGAAAACGAAGACTTTATAGTATCAAAATTATCTCAAACCTAATCGCTCAGTTTCTAGAACAAGTGATTAGTGAATAGAACTTTTCTTGATCTGATGTTATTTTCTTTTCCTTTCACAATTTGTTTCCTTAGACTTTTAGTGTTTGCTGGTATTTTCTGGTCAAAATTCACATTTGACCTCAGGGCTCTCTTCTCAACACAAAAGGATAACCTCTCACTAACAGTTGGAAAGTGAATGAATTTCACTTCGATCCTGCTAAAAGATGGCCACTTACAGTTTTTATTATCATATTGTGACAAAGACTGAATTCATGTAATGAGATCAGTTTCACCTGAGAAAATCACTCCTAGTTCTACTGTAGAACTAATTTTCACCATTTTATAGGATTATGCAGCCAAAATGACTGCAATTTTCTGGGCCAACTTCAGAACCTCTGGTCTATCTGAAGTCTATTATCTCTGGCCATATTATGAACCAGTTATGTTGTATTATTCCATCATGCTGTTCCTTTGATAAAAGTTTTTGTGAAAGAAGATAATACTGTTTCTCCTCACAACTTACGCTCACTCCCAGAGCTGAATTTCTGCTTCTTCACTGCCAATCTCACAGGCAACTACACAGGTTTGGTTTGCTTTTCTGGATTTTTTTTTTTCTTTTTTAGGGACTAACAAAGCAGAATATTCCATAAGATGTTTTCTCCTTTTTTTCTGAAATGGGAAAGAACAGCCCTTAAGAGTCCTATTCAGTCATGGAAAATGTATTTTGTCTTTGCACACACTGATAAAAACAATTTACTCTATGTTGTAAACAGTAGCAACGAATACAAACCCAGTCTCAGTCATCTTTCCCTTTAGTGACGCTAGATCACCCTCCTATAGTTTGGGAAATATAAATTCCAGGCCTTGGACGATTATGAAAAGAAGCTAAAGTAGCTCTCCTAACTTTGTATCCATGGTACCTCTTTTGGCCATGAGAAGTCTCACTCTTTCTACAGAGAATTCATTGAGTTCCTGGCAAATGCATCTATTTGTAAGATACTGAAGCTAACAGGTTCTATACAAATATCAATATATGAGAAAAAACATAATTGGTGCATGGGTGGAGATTTGATTCATTCTCCATCTTTTTGTTTTCTTACTGGTCCCTCTACCCCTGCAACAATTCATATACATAAAGAACATGATAGCATTTTTGGTGGGAGGTAGCTCAATCATTTCTGGCAAAAGATTCCAGGAAGTTACAATTGATAAAATAATAAAAAGATTCCAGGAAGGTCAAGATCAAGAACAATGCCCCAAGGAGGAGGCAGGGGCCTTCTTAGGTCATCAATCCAATGGCAATTTCAGCCATAATGAAGGGAGTTGGGAGGACCCAATAATCCATACCCTTTGCCCTGTCCATTGCCAGAAAGTCAAATAGCAAACCCAGGGGAGGGAGCTCCAGGTCTGATGTGTGTGCTCATTCATGGTCAGCTCTGAGCTTCAGCGTCAGCACCCATAGATTTCGAAGACCCTCCATGTGAAAGATTCCCTTTCTACCTCTCACAAGACCTGCCCTTGGCAAAGACTTTATGTCTTGTTTTCAAGTTCTAAAGTCAGAAGCCAAACATGCATTATTACTTCTGTCTGAGTCTTTTGCACAGTACCTGTGAAGAGGTGCTTTGAAAGGAACCAGTCTCTGAAAAAGCAGTTCCTCTCTCCAACAGAGTGCAAGACACCTGCCTGAGGTCATGAAGACACCATCTAGCAGATGTCCATCTCAGCCACCAAGGCTCTTGACCAGACTGTGGAGCAGAAGCAATGTTGTTTGCACACAGACATTTGTTAGGTCATTTTGCTCATCATGATGGTTGCCATGGCAACCATCAACAACCAGTGCTGAGATGTGTGAAGAGGGAGACAATAGGATTGTGACGCAGTCATTTTCCAGGCCAAAGAGTAACCTTTCCCATCAATGTGTCTCATACAGTGGCAACATTTCAGAAGAGGTCATAGGATGGCTTGTGCTTAGTATTAATATTTATATAGTAGGAAACTGCTTTCCAGGCCAGGCTGTCTGCTTCCACTATTATATAAAAACCTGCAGGAGTAAAATCAGATGGTTTGGACATTTTGTGAATTTGAATATTAATAAGTGTAGCTTGTTTATATATTTGTCCTGGGTTCTCAATGCAATGCATTAAAGCAAGCTTGCTTTTCAAAGAAGCAGAGAGCCCTTCTCACTGGATAAATTGTTTTGTGAGTATTTTTCATCAGACAAAGAGCAAAGGTATCTTGACATCGTATCTGGGTCCCAAGGCGGAAATAACAGAGTAGCTGGTAGGAGACCAGGGCATGGAGCAAGTCAGCTTGACATGAGCGTCGAGTTTTAGTTCTCTGGGAGTCAACTGAGTAACCCTGAGCTGAAGGTTTCTCATCTTTATAAGAAGAAGGACTTGAACCAGGTCATTCCTCTGTGCTCTCTTGATTCTCATTTCTATTTGAGGTGGATATCGTCTACAAGTATTGTGGGAAGGAATGTGAGTTGGACTCTATTTTGAAGGCACTGAGCTTAGCTCCTGCCCAGAGGGACACCCTACTTCTCATCAATTTCATTATCTTTGGCTACATAATTGGGGACTATTTTAATTTCTATGTGAACGTGTGTGTGTGTGTTTTCTGTCTGCCAATTCATAACCTCCCTGGAATGCTACACATGGGATTAACACCATCTTTGACAGATGAGGAAAGTGAGGCATGATGCTAGACAATGACAGACCAAGCGGGGACCCTTTGAGAGCTTTGAGATGATTTTGTCGGTTTTTACTTAGTAAAACACTTGTTTAACTTCTTGGTTTTGGAGATTCCCTAATGGCCTGGCTCCTTCCTGACAACCTCACGGATATGCAATATTTTGTTGTTGAGAAAATGATTTGCTTGCTTTAGAATACAGTCCATCACTGGACTGTTTTATACCAAGGGGTAGTGGTTCCAGAAATAACTAAAAACAACTTTCCCTGCTTATCAAACTCAAACCAGTCAACCAAACAAATAGCACAACTCATCCATCTTTTCTCCCTGTACTGGTCCAATCATGATGAAAAGAACAGCAGATAAATGTGTGTCCTAGGAGAGCTTAGTGGTACCATTTATACAGTGTAAAGTCATGCGAACCATGCTTAAAAGGAAGCGGCTTCATTGTGGTGACATGGGGAGGAGAAAGGCCATGATGAGCCTCTGCCCGGGTGGGGCCCACACGCACATGCATGCGCTTGGCGTAGCCACTGGTGATCTCACTGGTCAGTGTCGGTGTGTGAGCACGTGAGCTATACAAAGTCTGTCTACATTACAAGGAGGAATCAGCCCACGGCCCCATTTAAATGGGCTTGCTGGAAGGGGTCCATATGGAATCGGAAATGCCGTCCCCTGTGGACGACAGAGGGATGGAGCCACTGGGCGTGAAGGGTTCTGTGTCCGTGTCTGTCTCACCCTCAGCGAGATACCTCTTCTCCCTCATCCAGCTTGACCCCCCGCTCGGGCCAAACACATAATCGTCTCTGTCCTGGGAGATGCTGAAACCGCTGGGGGACCGCTCCAGCTCCTCGTGGTTGACCGACATCAGGGAGAGGGGCGTGTCGCTGTCCCGCGTGAGGCTGCGTCTCTGCTGGGGGGAGATCCGGTCTGGGCAGGGGCTGTGCAGTTCAGCCTGGGAGCGGTAGCTCATTCGAGAGTCCAGAAGCGTCAAGATGGGTAACACAGTGGGCCTCTCTGCATACGTGTTGGTTGAGGAGGAGAGGGTCGCTTGAACCCTTCCAGAGCTGGGTCCCCCTCGGGGCAGGTTCACTGGGTCATGGGCGAAAAACCCATAGGGGCCTACTTTGTCAATGGGCACCTGGTGGAAGGTGTAGGGGACATCAGGAGGGCCTGTCTCAGAGTAGTTGCAGAAGATGGTTTTCAAATCAGAATCCCTGTTGTCCTCGTGCTTCTCCAGCTCGGCTGGCGAGGAGCCCCCCTGGGTAGGGTAGTAGTCCATGACGTGTACCTGCAGCCGTCCCATGTGCTGTAGGTGCATGTCCACGAGGAAGTCCAGTTTCCTCCCCATGTCATGAACCTGCAAAATACAGGGGGCAGGAGTCACCTCTGTCTTGGGGATCAGGCTAGCTACTGGCCAGGAGGAAATACTACAGCATGCATTTTTCAAAACGGAAGGGTGCTCTTGCAAATCAGAAGACTGCTAGCTAACCAGCTCGTGCCTCTAAATGCTGAACCCAGCACATGTGTTAATGCTCATCTAGAAACAACCTAGCCACGGGCTTTCCAGAAAGCAAAGGCTGGAAGCAGAGAGCTGGTTCAAGGACAGGTGTGACAGTTCTTCTTGGTTCCCGAGGAGGAGGAGGTTGTCTTGCTGGGTGACCTGTTAGGGTCAAGGAATGGGAGTTCTTCCTTTGCATGAGTATTTTTCATCAGACAAAGCACAAAGGTATCTGGGTCCCAAGGCAGAAATGACAAGAGTAGTTGGTAGGAGACCAACGGAGAGAGAAGCACGTGGATTGTTAATGCATGTTTCTCCTACGTTGTGAAATAAGACCTAAAGATACAAGGGCAATGTTAGCAAGAATTGACCTTCTCTGTATACTTCCACCCTGCCCCCACCCAGGGCCTTGGAGGCTAGTGGGTGCTACACCAGGGAGAGTTTTATCTGCTCCTCCCTACAAAGTTGGGGACTGACTTGAATCTTATACCAAGTGTGTGTGCCTGTATGTATGTGATGGTCTCTCCCTGACAACTCCTAACTCACCAGGAGGCACCACAAGTGTGTCATTCCATTCACAGGAGGACACAAAGTATGGTCTGGGTGCTGGCTGAGAAAGTGTCCAAGCTTTCATAATAACTAGCATTTTATAGCAGTGCCAGACTGGTCTACGCCCTTGAAAGATATTGATTCATGTAATCTCAACAACCACCCAATAAGGTGGATACTATTATTATCGCTGTTATACATTAGGAAATAGAGTTTCGGAAAGATGAAGTGACTTGTCAAAGGTCAGAGATCTGGCAAACAGCAGAGCTGAGGTTTAAATTAAAATTTAAAAACAAGAAATGATATTCTTCTTAGATAAAAAAAGAATTAACATTCAAATTTCCTCTCTCTTCTCCCGCACAGATCCAATTTTGGGTTATGAATAAAATAAAAGGAGAGAGAAGAATTGTAAAGGAAATTGACAATGCCATTTACCTAGTCAGAATTGGGCAAACCATGTTAAATATATATATCTGCTTTGCTGTAGAAAGGAGAGGCAATGGAGATGGTGTCTGTGAGTGAATGGGCTTCTCTTTCTGCTGCATGAACCCTACCTGCAGCCTGCCCTCCTGCAGACCTTGTCACACAGACCCCGAGCTGAGCTGAGCTCTGAGGGGAGGATGACTCAGGAGGCAGGAAAGCTGGGAAGGAAACACCATGAAGAAGGCCATAGCAGCAGCTCCAGTCATTGAGTGTTTACTATATTCCTACTGCCACCTTATGAAATATTAATATCCTCACTTTACAGATGAGGAAACCGAGAATGAACTTGCATGTGAAAACCTAGCCTGGAAGTGTTAAACCAGAGATTTAATTTCCACATCCTTCCTTTTTTTAAAAAAAAAAATTGTGACATCAGTTTACAACTTCACATGATGGTTAAGAAAAGAGTTCATCTGCTCTCATTAAAAAGTTATGCTGTGCACCCTGTTGGAGCAGGATGCAACTAAACAGAAATAAGATAGAGATGCTTCTTCCCCCTCTCTCTTCCTGCCTGTCTGCCTGTTCTCCTTTACTCCTCCTTACAACTTTGCTTTAAAAAAAAGTCATGCAACTATTAAGTGACATTTTAAAAATGCATATATTAAAAAATTATGTAATCTGTGAATATATACATTGATATTAATATTAATAAAACATACACAAAAGCACTTACACATGTACATATGTATATACTCATATGTACATATATAATACTATAGATATTATTCCTAGATTTTGATGCAATTAATGTATATATGCAAAGTGACTTAAGAATTTATGTATTTAAACACCACACACCCACTCGCATAGAGGGAAAAGGAGAAACACTTATCTGCGGGTGTTACATTAACTCTATTAAGATGATGAGCTCACTTGTAATTTTTTTCCTACTAATTAAGTTGATCAAATCTTTAATAAAATATAATGTTCTTTCAAAAAGAAATATATTGTCCTCTTTTGAATGGTACTTACTCAAGTGTGTTAGCTGAACTTTGCAATTAAATGGTATATACTGTTCTTTTTGGTTTGTTTTTTGGTTTTATGGTGAGAGAAAGGAAAGACCTACCTGTCTTTCAACTTTCACAAACTTCCCCATCATGCTTTGGTCTTCAATTTCTGAAGTGGATGTTCTGGCTACAAAGGGTTCGTTCCTAGGAGAGAGCCAAGATTCTTTAAGATCATTTTATCTATTTTCATTTCCGCTAGATGGGCTCCATCCCTGCAGCTGTCATTATCACCCTCACATTCCTTCAGTCTGGAAGAGGGTACTCAACGCTGGAGGCACACGTGAGTCAGGGAAGGCCAGCATTTTCCTGCCTCCACTACTGGTGTCTCAGTCTCGCCGTTACAGCCGCAAAACGTGAAGGCAAATTTTAAGCTGTCCTTAGGAGCTTTGTGTCAAAGTTAATACAGTTACCTACTAGAGTTGGAAATTTCCCATTTTTGAAATATTGTTAATGTTTTAAAACACTAATCCAACTGAGGAAAGCACTGATGAGCTGGATTCCTACGAATGCTTTGAGCTTATAGACAAGAACTGTTTGAATACAATTTAAGAATCTAACAAACGCACACCAAGACACATTGCCATTAAAATGTCAAAAGTAAAAGATAAGAGAGTATTCAAAGCAGGTAGAGAAATAGGAAATACACATAAGGAAGCCCCATAAGACTGTCTGTGGATTTTTCAGCAGAAACTCCCTTTCTTAGCCAGAAGAAAATGGCATGATACATTCAAAGGGCTGAAAGAAAAGAGTTTCCAACCAAGAATACTATACTCTGTTAGATTATCACTTAGAATAGAAGGAAAGATAAAGAGCTTTACAGACAAACAAAAGTTAAAGGCATTCATCACAACTAAACCAGACATATAAGAAATACTATAGTTATATAAGTTATATAGTTATATAAATGAAGTTATATAAAATGAAGAAAAAAATACTCAACAAAACAGCAGCAGCAAGACACCAAAAATATAACACGTGGAGAAGGGCAGAGTAAAAATGTGGATGGTTAGAATGAACGAAGGATTAACCTGCTTTCAAGTTTAAAACGACTATCATCATGAAAATGTAGATACAAACCCTGGGATTTATGGGGGCTATTGGGGTTGTGGGGATTTATGTTTCAAAACAAATCCATAGGAAAAAAAAAATGAAAGTGAAATGAAAACTAAACACAACATTAAAGTTCTCAGAGCCCAGGGAAGAGAATGAGAAGAATAAAGGTATAGTAATGGGCGGAAACAACACCCAGAAAACAGAGCAAAATGACATAAGACAGTTACATAGCAACAGTCACCCTAAAAGTTAATGGACTGAATTCACCAGGCAAAAGGCACAGAGTGGCCACAGGGATTAAAGACTCACGAATCTTTTCTAATTTTATAACAGGAGATGATTGTTTTCATTTTCAATACTATAAAAAGAAAGGCTGCTGACAAGGTCCAGGAAGAGGGCAGCACCTTTTTTGCATAGAAATCTTTCAAACAGCCACACACTGGAAGAGACTCCAAACTCCTTTCTTTTCCTTTGTTTCAGGGAATGTCAACATCAGCCCACCAGCAGGGAGCCAAGCTGAGATGAGGGGTTGGGAATGGCCTGCAGTCTGCCAGTCCCCGTGCCCAGGCCCACCTGGGAGACTGCTGGGGTGGGTAGGTGAATGCTGCCTTCTGTGACTTCTTATGTTTTGGAGTAGATGGAGGTCCAGGGGCAAAAACCATATCTATTCTGAAAGAGAACACATGAAAGACGGAGTGACTTACAAGAAATTTGCCCTGTGAGAGAGGAAAGCAACTCATTGCATTCACTCTTTAGTCAGGTGTGGGTTTGGAATATATGAGGGAAGGGGAAGAAGAGAGGGAGGGGAGTGTGTGTGGAAGACCGAGGGTGGGCAGGGAGGGAAGGATGGACCACTGAGGAGCTTCAAATAGGATTTTGATTTCCGGATGCAAGTTTTATGACTCCCTGCTTTTCAGGTTTTTGAAAAATGATTTATCTTTTTAAAAACATATGGTAATTTGGTGCACTCTGGTGGAGCAGCAGTCAGGTCCGCTGCCTCTGGCTGCGTGCAATCTGCATACCTCACAGGAACCTGGGTTTGTGTCCTGGGCCAGGGGAATAACCAAGGTGAACAACTAAATAAAATAATGAAATGCTTCTTTCTCCTCTCTCTTCCTGCCTGCCTGCCTACTCACCTTTATTTCTGTCTGCACCTGTCCTTTAAAAAAAGATAATGTAACACATTAAAGATTTGATAAATTCAAAAGGGAGAAATAAAACTCACTCACTGATTCGTCACCTCAATATAAATGGGAGAAGTCCTAGTTCTTTCTCTAGGTTCCTGCATGAGAGGGTGTGTGCCTCGTGTGCTTTCCTGAGTAAACATCTGAGTGTGATTCAGGGACCAGTCTGTCATCTACCTTCTCTCCATGAGGTCTGATGGGGATGTGGACATTGGTGACTGTCATGTCATAGTTTCTTCAAAGACTGTTTGATCCAATTCTGGTTGGCCTTGACATCCATAATACTTGATGAACTTTTTTTTGTTCTTAAAGCTCCTCCCTTGCATTTTGAATTATTTCTGAATGCCTTTTGCCCTCAGCTTCAAGGTACACTTGGCTTTGATACCTTAGCAGTCAGATGTGACTCCAGATACAGTCTTACCTCGTCTGAAGGTACTTGATCCTGGAAAGCATGTCGAGATGACCTGCAGAATACTGCTCAATCACGTCCTTCACATCATAAGGCCTCAGAGTCTCCTTGAATTTTTTTTTATAGAGGCGGAATTGTAGAATTCTGCAAGGTGAAACAGAGATATGGGTGCCTCATGAGTGGAGAGTGAAGGAAGTGATAATACAAGACTAGCAAACTCAGCATGTGCAGGGGAAAAGAACCAAAGAGAAAATGACTTGATGAAGAGAAGATCTAACTCTTGATCTTGGGTTCAACCCCTCTAGCCATACAGAATCAGGTTGGCCAGTGAATCTCCTTCATGGCTACCTCCTTCAATCAGTTGAATAAAAAGAAAAATCAAAGTAACAGTAAGCTAACATTGATTCAGCATTCATTACAAGCCAGATAATGAGCTAAGTGCTTTCTGAACAATCTGATGAGAGATCAATTCACAGATGATAGCACTGTGCCTCTAAAGCTCCAGCTTCTTCCTCGAGTCCTCTAGTTAATAATGTCAGAGTGTTTCTCCAGCCCAGGTTTGCACACTGATAAGACCCATACTCTTAATCACTGTGCCACTGTTTTCTACTTGAAGGTAGCTAGCATAGATCTTCTTTAATGGCCCGTTTGAGTCTTTGACTTGTGAGCTCCTAGAGCAGAAAATGTAGTTTGAGTTTTCTTTAGTTCTCAGGTAAAGTGGGGCACCCAGAACTTGTAGATGCCACATGCTCACTTCCATCTTTCTGGGGTCCAATAAAGTCACTCCAGATGGCAGATACTCCTCAGAAATTCATCATCAGGTCAATTCCCACTGAGCACAGCAACATTTCAAACCCCCAACCACCAGCCTGTAATAGGAAACACAGCCTGCCCCAGGTCCTCCCATCTCTTGCTTGTAGGAGCCTTATTTAATGGACCATTCCAAGTTCAGGCACCACTGAAAGCCCATGGTTCCAGCCTGGAAATGCTATTTTTGCATACTGATCTTACCATTCAGCCTACTTGTCCAACTTTGTGTCATTTTATAAACTTGTCCTTTATAGAGCTCCAGCTAAAGTCTGTGTCAGCAAACCATGACTGGGAGCCCACATCCTGTCCACTCCCTGTTTTGAAAGTTAAGTTGTGTTGGAACCCAGCCACATCATTCACTGATGCACCACCTAGGGATGCTTCTGTGCTGGAAAGACAGAGTTGAATACAGGCAAAGGCGTCCTATGAACCACAAAGCCTAAAATATTTATTATGTGGCTCTTTCCAGGAAAAGCTTGCCAACTTCTGAACTAAGGCATCAATAAAAATGCTAAAAATGATTAAAGAATAAAGAACAAGACAGAAACCAGGGCATAGCACATGTAGGCAGAGACTTCCCTCTGGGTTGACAGATTCGCTCATCATTTTCTTTGAATAAGAATGTTCAGCAAGTTATGAAGCGAGGTCGTTGTGTTTATATCCAGCCCTTTTTCTGTCATGTTGCACACAATGTGTCATGAGAAGCCAGGTGTTTACTGAGGTGCATATATCCTACGACACCATCGTGGCTCCCTGGTGTATTGGTCTGGGAAGTTGTTGGAGAATCCGACTTAGTTTCTCAGATTCACTGCCAGCACTGTGGTGTATGGGTAAGTTCACATATCCTGATCAAAGTTTTCTTTAAGTAGTAATAGCTTATTTTTACTTTCTTGTAGAAGTCTAAAGCAAAGCAGAAATAGTATGAGTAGATTATAATCTAGTTTGACACCAACAACTAATTCTATAATTGCTATCCTGTTGAATATGCTAATTAAAACAGACACACAGTCAGTGGAATAAAATCAAGAGCTCAGAAATAAGGCCACATCAATATGAACAGTTCATCTATATAATAATGGACCCAAGAATACACAATGGAGGCAAGACAGTGTATTCAACAATCTGGATAGATATGTGTAAAAAAATGAAACTAGATTACTCATTAGTGTCATACATGTTAACTCAAAATGGATCAAAGACACGGACACAAGACCTGAAAACATAACAGATATAGAAGGAATCCATGACACCAACTTCAAAATGTCTTTGTAAAAGACAAAGAAAACTAAAGTAAAACTGAACAACTGGGACTACATCAAATAAAAAGTATCTGTACAGTGAAAGAAAGGACAACTAAAACATAAAGACAACCCGTTGAATGGTAGAAGATATTTATATCAGACAAGAGCTTAATCTCCAAATACGTTCATACACTTCAACAACCAAAAAGCAAATGACCCACTCACAAAATTGGCAGAAGAGCTGAATAGACACGTATCTAAAGAAGATAGCCTACATACAAATGAGAAAATGCTCTATATCACGCATCATCAGAGTAAGAAAAAACTACATGCAAGTAAGTAAAGCAAGTAAAAGCAAGTAAAAACTACATGGAATATCACCTCACACCTATGTATCAAATTAAATGGCCTATATCAAAAGACAAGAAACAACACATGTGGGAGAGGGTGTGGGTAAAAAGGGATTCTCCTCCATTATTGGTGGGAATATAAATTAGTGTAACCTCTTGGAAAAGACTATGGAGATTCCTCAAAAAAACTGAAGATGGATCTACCATTTGATCCAATCCCCTCATGGGCATATACCCAGGGAACACAAAGTCTCTAATCAGGAAAAATGTCTGTGCCTGTATGTTTATAGCAGAACGATTCATAATGACAAAGACATGGAATCAACCTAAGTGCTCATCAACAGATGACCAGATAAAGAAGCTGTGGTCTATACACTCAATGGAATTCTAAGCAGTTGAAAAAAAGACGAAATAATACCCTTTGAAATGACCTGGATGGAACTGGAGGGAATCAGGTTAAGCAAAATAAGTAAGAATGAAAAAGAGAATTACAGGACAGTTCACTCATATGTTGAATATAAAGAAATAGAACGATGAACAGACAAGTCTCAATAAAACTCACAGGACACAAGATGATCATTACCAGGGCGGTGGGAAGGAGCAAGAACAAGATGGCAGAACAAGATGGTGATGGGTGTGATGTGAAATACACACAGATGTGATTTCAGTATCTTAAAATATATATAGTGATGTAAACGAGAGAAGCAATAAAATTATTATAAAAACATGAAAGCTGTATTTTTCATATGATGGAGCCCCATTAAACTTTTGTGATAATAATTTCTAACATATCTCTCCATGAACTCAAGAATAACTTTCTACTATATGCTGAAGAATGAAATAATTACCAAAGAACTATGCTGTGTAGCAATTTATTTACTAGTTCATTTGCTTAATATAATAACCCAGGACCTTGATTTCTTTTCTTCTCCCAATTTTGGTTTTCCATGCTACTTATAGTGAAGCAAATATGACATATTAATCTTACAATATGGCCCATAATATCTGCATTGATTAATTTTATGTCAACTTGAGTGACCACATAATTGGTCAAACTTCATTCTGAGTGTTTCTCAGAGGGGTTTTTAGGTGAGATAAATAGTTTAATGATAGAGTAAAACAGATTGCTCTCCATAAACGTGTATGAGTTTCATCTAGTCAGTTTCAGTCCTGAATAAAACAAAAAGATCCAAATATGCTAATTAAAAAGAACTGGATGGATGAAGACAGGCAGAAACAAGGCTATTCTGAATCAGACGCCTGTCAAGGAAGGAAACTTCATGTAAACACAGCCCCGCTCCAGCATCCTTTAAAAGAGATGCTGGCCAGTGCCAGACCAGAGCACAACAGTTGGAAGTAACTGTTAGGAGCCTTGTTCACCTGTATGGGGAGCAAGAGTTGCCCATCATGACCTGAGGAGGGAGGATCATTTTCCTTCAGGCTGCAGCCCGGAGCACTGACATACCTTTGAATTGGATTCAGGGCTAATGGAGGGGCATCCCATGCACCTTCCCAGCGCAGGAGCCTGCACAGAGTCAGCCCCTGGGGCTTGATCTGGGGCGGTGGGAGGGCATTACCTGACAGCTCGGATGGCGGCCTTCAGAGTGGGGATCATGTCTTCGATAAGGAAGTCATTTCCGTAGCCCCTGTCTTCTGCCGTGGGGTCGCCCGTCCCGGCATCTGGGAGGGAGAACACGCATCAAGGCTGGGCCACAGGCTCGAACAGCTGGGGACCTGTTCGGCCGGTGGCCACTTCCCGGCTGGGCCTCCAAAGCCCAGGCTCGCACCTGGTGAGACCTCAGAGCGCTCTCTGGTGGTGACAACAGAGCCTCGCCCCTGCCTCTACCACCAGAGGTCTGAGTCAGGGCTGGTGCCTGGGGAGACGTCTGCAAGGGGTGATGTGAGTTCTGGGGGTCCCGGATGGGCCTTTGGACACCAAGGGCGCACCGTGCGGGTCTTACAGAAAGACAGACCTGCGTTCAGGTTCTCGCTCTGAGCGTTTCCACGACCTTGGGGGTGACTCTGAGCCCTGCTGTCCTTTTCATAAGTGAAAGGGGCACACTGAGCTGCAGCCCCTACAGACCCTCCCGCCCCCAGGCTGCTGAGGCTCCCGGATCGCCATGCCCCTCTGTGTCCTTCAAGTGACAATGCCTTTATCGTGGCCACACTTAGGAACCGTGGTGCTAAGTCCCAGGCTCCCAGAAGGGGTCTCACGGGCAGATACGGAGATCTTAGCGCACCAGGACGCCAACTTGGGAGTCCCTTGCTCTCTGGGTGGGGGAATACAGCAGTCCCCCCTTATCTGTGGGACCGCTAGACCCTCAGGGAATGGCTGGACTCCCGGGGGGTACCAAACCCCATGCGGAGTGTGCTTTCCTGTGTGTCCATACCTGTGATAAGGTTTAATTTGTACGTTCAGCATAAGAGACTGACCGCAGCCACTCTTACTGAACTAGACCAATGGAAGAGCCTCCCGCCATCAAAGAGGAGCGTGAGCTTCCTCTCTCTCGCTAATACCTTACTACAGGTAACCTTACTGCAGGCAGCCGACCACGGGGCGGACACGGCGAAGACCCGCCCGTGGACAGGGGAGGACCCCGCTTTACTCAGGCGCCTCCAGTGCGTCTGCAGCTGGTGAGGCGGGGGCGGGGTGGGGGGTGCTGGAAGGGCCTCTCCGCCGCGACGGGACAGTTCCTCGAGGGTGCAAGGGCGGCGGGGAAGGAGCAGAGCCCGGGACAGGTGTGGAGAAGGGCGCGAGCAGAGGCATTACCTTCGGAGCTCTGCCAGAAGGCGTAGGCTTTCATGCGGAAGGCGGTGCGGAAGCGTTCTTTATTGTTTAAGCCAACAGGCTTTGGTTCTTTAGAAGGGCTTTCTTCTATGGCATCTACATTCAGAGGGGTAAATAGCTTTCCTTTAGTATTGCTACCACGAGGGTTAGAAAGGCGAACCCGATCCAAGAGACCCAGCTTTTGGCTACAAAATAAGCAAAAGTGAACAATTTTCCTCCTTCAGTGCAGGCTCTTGTAATTTCCCAGCCCTCTCCATCAAGACTCACACATCCTCCTCCCCTGTGCATGGGGAGGCACACCCCCACTTCTAATTCTGCTTAGCAGCTGGCAGGGGAACAGGGCTTGGCTCAGAGCTAGGCTCGATGAACTGGTATAAACCTTGGGTAAGTGTCTTAACGTCTCTGAACTTCAGCGTCCTCCTCTGCCTACAAGGCGCGCCAACGAGGTGGAGGGTTGAAAACGCCTCACTGGCCATGCTTCTTCCTTCTCCAGCCCCCTCTTGTCTGGATCCGTGACTTCCTGTGGACCAGCCACGGTGCCCAGTCGGTGATGGACACGGACCAGGTTGTATCAAATGTCGCTTGACACCGAATGACACCACTTCCACAAGCCAGTTTCCTGACCTGGTGTCCACTGGCCGCCTGTGGACAGAATGCAGGCAGCAGGCCTGGTGGCTGTGTGTGTGTGTGTGTGTGTGTGTGTGCGTGCACACGCGCGCCGTCAGGGTGCCTGTGCGCTTAGATGAAAGAACGACGATGTCTTCAACTGACCGCTCACTGAAGTTTACACCTTTCGATGACAACGGCAAGCAGTAAACCTCGGTAACGTGCGAAAGCTCCCTCACCCGGGACTTTCCACGACAGACACCACAGATCACTTTTGACCTCGCTGTCTCCGATCATCGCTCATTTCTTTTCAACACTATGGCAGCGTTCAACCTGCCACCAGCTCTTGTCACTAGTGTCATGACCAAGGCACATGCATGTGACTGCAGCTCGGGTGTTTGAGGCGCTCAGTACTGTCTCTGCGCTCCGTGCCTTCTGTGACGGATGCCTTTGGTTTGGATTCCAGTCCCCACGCTGAGGATGGCTCCCTGGATCTCATCCCTCACCCACCGTGTTCTTGACCCCAAGCGTGTTACAACACCCCGATCGAGCTGCTCTGCCGCAGGCACGCGCTGCACCCTGGTTTGAATCCTGTATCACCCTATACGCCTAGGTGACTCCAGACAAATCCATGACCTTTCTGATCCCTGGCGACCTTGCCTTTCTAACAGGAGTAAGTAAGCCCGTTTTGTCTGGCTGCTGTGAAATGATTTGACATAGAGCTTGGCACGTAGCAGGTGCTCTATAAAGAGTTGCGTCTCCCTCCTTCTCAGCATTGCCCCCCACCCTAGTGAGCACAAGTGTGAAGCCCTTTGATGTGGTACCTACACATGAGAGAGACCACTGAGCAGCCACTCACTCAACATAGCGGCTCTCCCATCACCCACACGGCCCTGACATGCAGCGACGTGCCAGGGGCTTGTGGGGGAGATGAACGAGCTGATGGATATGGACGGTTGAAATCAGCATCCCATCGGCCTGAGAGAACTTAGTATTTCTAAAGAGTGCGTCTGGAGATGTGTTCTGAGCTGGAAGCTGCTGTCTGGACAGCCTGGTGCAGCAGAAAGTCAAGGGTGCTGGTGCCGCTGAGGAGGACGGGGCATTGGCATTGCCGGGGAGGTGTCCTGTGTCCCGAGTGCCAGGCCTTCCTGGGATAAGTGAGCCTAACAACGCCTGCTTCCTGGAGGCCGGAGCAGCATTGCACATGATCGTCGCTGTAATATTTCTTGCCTTGGGCGTGGTTAGTGAAAGCACCGAGGCAGACTTAATGAGAAGTGAATGAATGAATGTAGGGATGAGTGGGCGTTATTTTCTGACTCGGGGGCACCTGTCCTCTCTCACCTGGCAGTCTTGCAATAATAACCTGCCCAGACCAAGGCATGGGAAGCCCAGTACTCAGCTGGCTCCCTGACCCAAAGTCAGAACTTTCAGAGAGGCTTTCCTGCCTGGTACTCCGTGAACGACTAACGGGCAGAGAGCCACCCGGTCATGGGCTAAAAACACTGGATAAGGTAGTAAGTCCACTGAACATGCAGAGAAGGCTTTGCTAACCAAGAGCTAGGTCAAAGGCGGCCTTCAGGGAGTCTCTTCTCAGGGTCTCTCCTTCTTGACCCCTGCCTCGGGCTTTTGCTACCTGGCCAAGGAGACCCGTCAGCCCACCCGCACCAAACCCCCTGCACACCCCAGTCTCCCTCCTACCATATACAATGCCTCCTCCTGCCTTCTTAGCTGACCTCGCTCCAGTCTGCCCTCTAAAATGACCCGCGTGCACCTCCTGGAAATCAGACACTCCATCTGCTCAAAGACACTGTTTTTCTCTGTCAGCATTCAGCACACTGTGTGGGGACCATCCATTTCTGCACCTGCCACCTCGAAGGACAGTGCAGTCCCAGCCAAGCAAAGGCCCTGCCTGATTTTCCTGGAACCTGCCATGCTTTCCAGCTCTACACATCCTGAGTCTCAGGGTGGCTGTGCAAATCAGGGGCTAAGGGACAAAGCATCCTGGGTGGAAATGCCCTGAGAACACATGAGCCAGGACACAAAAGTCTTTCTCTCTGGTCTCCACCTTCCTCACATGCACACTGTGAATGATCAGCCCTCACTAGACATGGTTGCTTAAGGGTTAATCAAGACACTGCATGGAAATGTTCCACCCACTGTCTGGGGCGCCAGAGCTTTCAATAAATACTGGCCGTCATCATTATCTTGGGAAATAATCCTCTTCCCACAGAAACAGGAGAAGGTTAATGACATGTGTGGAAAGGATGGATACAGTTTCCTGGGCCACACAAAACTGTTTTGTTGCTGTAATGAACTGAGATGAGTTCTGGGGATTTGTATATTCATTTACAGGGCTTTTTAATGCTAGACTCAAACACTCACCATTGTTATTGAACTTGACCTTGCAGGGGACAAGTAGATGAGGACTTTAATTTCAGGTCAACCAAGCAAGACAAAATAAATGGCAGCTTCTTTTTCCTGACTTGAAATCTCAGCACAACTTCTATTTTAAAAGACAGAAGAGGAGTCTCTGGGTCCTCTCTGTACAGGGGTTTAGGATTCTCTGGCTTGACACTTAAATGCTTCATTGCAACCTCTAACCATCTGAATTGCTTTGGCTATGTTCATTTAATACCCCAGTGGCCACAGAGGACAGTCTGTAGGATATGGATTTCAACAGCATCAGGGAATCCAGATGTGTGGGGCAGAAGTCAGAAACCTCAGCTCTGAGTTACTCACAGACAGTGCACCTAAGAGGCTTATGGAATTCCTCCTCCAGCAAAGTCAGAGATCAGCTTACTTCTTAATTGTGTTGCCCGAAACCCAAGACCCCAAAGGATAATTAAATGGAAAGCACAATTCAACCCTGAAACTCTGGACTCATCTCTGCCTTTCTCCAGATAGATTCCCGGTGCACAGTTCAGACCTGGTTCTTGAAGGGCACTACAGGTCTTGCAAGCAAAGCTCTCCTTGGAGCTGACGTCAGATTTCCTTGGAATGCTGAGGTCCCTGATCTGTTGAGTGGAGACAAACAATTTCTAAACACAAATTGGAAAAACTGTCTGTACAAGCACTGGGCATGGAAAAGTAAAATCAAGACTATTCAGGTAGATACAAGCCTTGCCATGGGCCCCTCTCTCAGGGATCTCCAGCTACTTAGAATTCCATGTAATCTCCTGACTTTCATAATTCTCAACCTTTTGCAAAAAAAAACTGTCCTCACTTCTTTCATCTAAAGTACGCTGAATTTTTGTCTAAAACTTGATTCCATCATCAGCCCCAAAGCTCACTTCCATGCTTAGTCCAATTAGCTATCTGTTTGTTGTATTCCCAGGTCACTTTAGGTTTTTCTCCATCATCAAGCTGTAATGACATCTTTGACTTACTGGGGATTTTCTCATTAAAGTAGTGACTCCCAACTGGTCACAATTTTGCCCCCAACAGCCACTTGGCAATGTCTGGAGACATATTTGATTGACACAACTTGGGGAAGATGCTGTCGGTATCTAAAAAGACCAGAAACGAACAATGAACAAGACAAAACAAAGAAAACAACCTCCTGCAAAGTATCAGAACTGAGATTGACAAGCTGAAAGGTAAGCTCCTTGCCTGGATCCTCTGCTCAATGTGCGTATCTGACACAGTGGCTGGTGCCCAGTAAGCCCTGAGAACATCATTATCATGTTGAACAAATGATGGAGGAATATAATATCAGTTCTTGTGATTAATAAAATGCATCCAGTCTCAGCTGAGAGAGGGCATGCTGCAAAATGGAAAGGCTGTGGACTCTGAAGAACCAGGTTCACATTTCCGCTCTGTGGTTAAATATTTCAACTTGGTTAAGACATCAACTTTTCCTGACTTTCACCTGTAAAATAAAGCTCATACTGTTTATTTATTTAACAAAAATATATCCAAGACCACCTGAATGCAAAGCTCCTGGTAAACTGCTGAATATACATTAGTAAATAAGTTAGACATGGTTTTCAGCCCTACTGACCTTATGAAAGGATCAAGAAGCCTCAAAATAAGCAAACTGATACATATATTGATAGATATCTGACCAAGAAACAGAGCGCCATCTTGGAGAATATCAGGAGGATGTAGGCAGAGCGGTTAGGGAAGGTCTCCTGGGTGGCTGGGAAGACCAGTGTACTTCAGGATGAAATGCAGTGTTCCAGGCACTGAAGCTAAGACCTGATGGGTGAGAAGAAGTCAGACTTCAAAGAAAGGGGCGAGAACACTCCAGACAGAAGACTCCTCATCTGAGTGGATGGCATGTGAGGACTGGGTTTGTACAATTGACTAGAGAGTTGTGACCCAAATGTCTCGAAAGAGGGCACAGTGGCACAGATGAAGTCAGAGACCAGGCCAGGGGTTTTAGAAACAGGATTGAAAAGAGAAATGGAAAATGGGAATTTCTATTTTATTTTAAGGTAACCTGGAGGTCACTAAAGGGTTTTGGAAGGGGAGAGGATATCAACTTAGCAACTAAAAAAGAACAAGGTTTTTGTAGCAGCACGTGAAAAGAACTCAAGAGCCATCAGTGGATAAATGGACAACACATTGTGATATCCACATATCACGGAGCCTTACAAAGGAAGGACATGCTGACAACATGGATGACAATTAAGGACAATGTGCGAGTGAAATAAGACTGTCAGAAACAGACAAATCCTGTATGATTCCTCGTACGGGAAGTGTCAAAGGTCATGAAATTCATAGGGACAGAAAGGGGAATAGCTGCTACCAAATTGTGGGTGGAGAGAAAAGTTAGGAGTTGTTTTTACTAGGCAGAGAGTTGAGCTTTGCAAGATCAAAGCGCTGAGGAGACTGGCTGCACCATGTGAGGCCAATCAACCAAGTGACCTTCACATCTAAGAACGGTTAAGATGGTAAGTGTTATATATGTTTCTGCAATCAAAAATAAATGAGAGGACATAGTGGCTGCTTGGTGGAGAAGAGATTGGAGGGAAGCAGAACCAACACAGAGAGCAGGGAGGAAGGCACCGAAGTTTTCAAGCAGGAGATACGGTGCCTGGACTGGACTGACTGCAGAGAGGAGACGGGAGTCCAGACCTTCAACGTGTTTGTTGGAGAACTGTCGCATAATCTTCCTTGGTGGACTTTACACGGGTTGTGAGTGCAAGAGACAGGTAAAGAGCCACTCTTAGGTGTCTAGTCACACAAAGAGATGGTTGGTGAGGCCTTTACCTTTATTATCATTGCTATCAGGCCAGACAAGACCGAAAAAAAGAAAACAGAACTTGGACAAGAAAATGTATCATCCTTCTGGATTTGGAATTCCCTATCCCATCCTATTTCTCTTCCTTACACATTTCCTCCAAGATTGAATCTTTTCCAGGTTGAATCTAGATTTCTCTCCCTCCCAATTCAATTAAATTCTTTTCATCTTACTCTCAAATTCAGCTCCAGCCTGCTCTTGCACCTTAAACACTAAAACAAGTGCTCATGTGAGCAAAGTTCAAAGCGAGACTTGGAAGTGGTATTTACAAATGCAATTTCTGCCCTACCCTCCCATCCGGGGGATCAAGCAAGGTGGCGGCAGCCGGGAGCTGGGATTTGGAAAGACCCCAAACTGCGAGAGTATCACAGGCGCACTGTGCTTACAACCTGACGGTATTCTCTAGCCTCCTCATGCCATTTTTTTCAGGTGTGTTCCAGACAAGCTTTACATTTTTAATAAGTAAGACAGTGAGCGTTGAGTTTATGACACACTGTGACATTTTAAGAACACTGAGAGACATGTAATGAGTTGGGGACCTTGTCTTTCTTCCTCATAGCTGTATTCCCTAAAATAGTTTCTCATACACAGGATGGCCTTAAAAATATTCACAGAGTAAGAGAATGGATAGAGGATGGATAATGGATGAATGGGTGGACAGGCCAATAGTATGATGATTCGACAGCCAAGAAAAGAATCTTTTGAATAGACAGTTGTCATGTGCTTTTTATTGAGAACTTAATGAGTACAGACTGAGTCACAGGTAGAAAGCAGCCAATCCCACCGGCAAGGAGTTAAGCCCTAATTTTGTTCCTTCTTTCCTTCATTCGTTCATTCTTCCATCTTTACATATAGAAAGGGTGGGGTCTTATATAAGATTTTCTGTCGCCCCCCCCCCCACCGCCACCGCCTTTAAAAAGCTTCTTTAGAACATTATCAACCCTGAGAAAGACAGAAAAGCAAAGATAATAAACACCTGTCATCATCCACATGCCAAACCTTTGAGGATTTAGTGTTCTACTTTTCGCTCCGAGAAAAGACCAAATGGAAATTGTTATCTTATCTTTGTTTCTTTTCAATAAAATGGGAAATCTTAATGGGGGATTAGATGGCCTCCCATAAATGGCATCAGGATTGAGGAAAACAATTGTAATTTATTTCAGCTCATATACTGTTTGTTCACAATAGAGCTGTGAGAGAGCCAAAAACTCCTATGCTTTGTTTCTAGCTACAAAATCAATTCCCCTATAGAGAAATAAAGACTCTTTCATTTAGGTATTTTTGATATTCTCCTCAGAATTTGTTTTCATCTTTACTGCTCTTTACTGAGCAGTTGCCATGTCTAGGGATTGCTCACATAGAAACAGATGACCCGTGGAAAGAGTACAGGCTTGGGGACTGAACACTTGCCAAGTTGAAGGAAGAATGAATGGAGGAAGGAAGGAACACGGAGGGCCTACTAACCCTTTATTTCAGTGTAAAGCCACTCAGCCTTCGACGGTCAGGCCAAAGGAAAGCTGTTCACTGCAGCCTCTCCTGACTTCTTATTCCAGGCAGAACTTCGATCTCCTCTCCTTTATTCTAGTTCTCTAAAACTCCGCGCCCATCATCCCATGTACCAGCACCTTCCTCATGCATTGTTCTTTAGGGTGGACGCCCCCAACTCTGTCGATGGTGAGTGACTGCATTTGACTGAGTCCCAACTTCCTGGGATCTCCAGGCACACAGCAGGAATAGTAGTGCTCGGCATTCAGGTTAGTGAAGAAAGTAAGAAAACAGGGAGAGAAGGCAGGGGGAGAGGAGAACATATTGCCAGCTAGGATTCAAACGTCTGTCAATCTGATTCCTAAGCCAGACCTGCACCCTATGAAAAGCCCTGATCCTTCTATATCTCCCACGTCTATGTCTCAGTTCATATTTCAGAGCAATAAGGCTGCTATACATAGACCCCTCCATCTCCAACAGCAAAGTTGAAATTAAGCCCATAGGACATGTCGGGGATCATGAAGTTCAACAACACTGGTCCAAATATCAAGCACTCTGCACTTGAGACCACTTTCTGGGGCTGGACTGTCGGAGAAAATACTTGTAATTCTGGAGTTGTATTTAAGGCTCTTGTTTTGCTCAGTAACAATTTTCTCATCAGTAAAGTTGGAGGATTGCATGAATTGATCTCTAGGTCCTGCACACATTAATAGCTGTTGATTCTAGGACCCGGAAGAAGATCTACTGCCAGCATCATCCGATACCCTTGCGAGGTGAATTTGATGTGGCTGCTGTCACCAGGAGAAGGCAAAGTGTGGGTTACAGCACCTGGCCAAATGCTCCTTAATTCTGTAGAAGATCCTGGCTCTGCGAATCTTCTTACCTCCACAACCTCACCCACCATGACAGGGACTTCAGCTCCGGGAGCCAGAAAGGGTACAAGAAAACCAGAACAACAAAAGGAGATATGTGCAGTGAAGGACTGGGCAAGCGCTCCCAGCCACTATGAGGGCTGCGTCATGGGGCCATGTCCTATGGAGCTAGACCAACTGGATTCACATCCTGCTACTTTGTTAGCTCTGTGACCTGGTGCACGTCACACACCTCTTCAAACCTCAGTGATCTCTTCTGTAAAATGGGCATCCAAACAGCATCGACCTCACAGGGCAGCTCTAGAGGTATGTAGAACCATACCTAGCAAACAGTGAGCATTCTTTATAAGTGACTGTTTTTATGCTCGAATCCCTGGATACAAAAGCTCATCCTCTACTAAAGGGGACAGCTTGGCAGTAGAAAAGGGCCTGACAATGAGACCAGGAGCTAAAGACTGTACCTGCATAAATATCTTCTCTCTCCAAAGACTGATGCAGATGAGGCACGTCCTGATGGCTGCGATTCAGGTTAACTTGTTTGAAAATATCAAGTGGACAACTGAAAACAGGCAAAGTACTATTGGCCATACAACCACCGGTGTGAAAATTCAAAGAATGCTAGTTTTTATCAAACAATTCACCTAATTATCAGTATTGCTACACGTCCACCAAAATGTCAAAGCTGAGGTTCAAAAAAATGCCCTTAACACAAAATACAAGTCTGAAATAATCTACAGATAAGTGAGCTTGCTAGGACTTATTGTTGATGTTCTTCAACACAATATTATTTTCAAGAATTCATAAAAGGATGGGTAGACTGTCTGCCTGTCATGAGCGCTACCACTTTTGTGTGCTCTGTTTCGTCCCTTGCTCCTTGGGTAAAGGAGCCGATTGCACTGAAGAACTGCTTCCCCATCTTAACCGAGTGTCTCTAATGGGGTTGCCGATCACAGCACCTTGAACTCACACTCACCCACTACTCACCCACCCTGACAGCTGGAAACTTGACTAGAGCTTGGCCAGTAGTGGCCTCTTACTTTCTAGTTGTAGAGATTGTCCAAGATGTGAGTATCTAACTAAAGCAGGTCAATCTAAGTGCTTTCCTGGGATTTTTTTTTCAAACTGGAATGGAGTGAACGATATGTAGACAGAAGAGAGAGGAAAAATAAGTGATGTTAAGGCGGCTTGTATCTCATCAGCCTGGAGACAGGTGGCTGAAACAGTAACATGAAAGGGAAAGCAGAAATGAGATGAAGAGAAAAAATCCCAGAAAGGTCCCAGGCCTTGTGTTCCATTCAGGGGCTCCCGCTCTCCCTGATGGAAGACTGTGTGACCCATTACATTTTCCTCATAGTCCAAAGTGTGCTGAAGCTGCATTTATGACAGTTATGGAAGTTTTCTCACTATATCTCAACTTTCAAAAAGATTTATAAAAGATACTCATTCATTCATCCCTCCATCTACCCATCCATCCATCCATCCATTTACCCACCCACCCATCCATCCATCTACCCACTTATCCATCCATTCATCCTTCTATCCATTCATTCATCCATCTCCATCCATTGATCCATCTATCTATCCATCCATCCCCATCCATCCATCCACACTTTTTTCAGCAAGATAATATCTATAAGAAGACACCAGGTGTCAGACTGTTTCAGGTGCTGGAAATAAGTCGGTAAACAAAATAAAACAAAACCATAGGGTCTAGTTCCTTGGAGGTCTTTGATCCAGTGGGGAAGGCAGACAACAAATACATCATAGGTTTTAGCAATCAGTGCTAACTAGGAAACAGAAGCAGGGTCAGGGAATAGAGACTGACAGGGCCTTGATGGGGCAGGTCAAGGAGGGTGTCTCTGGGGAGGTGGCAGTATAGCCCCAAGTGAAGTGACGAAGTGAACTATATGAAGAAGTGAGAAAAGGCTCCCACACAGGCCGAGGGAGAACAGTCCAAGATCTGTGCCTGCTGCATTAACTGAACTTCCTCTCTGCTCCTGGGTGAAAGGAGGGCAGGTCGGCCACCTGAGCTGCCGAGGAATCAGCTGGATCTGATCTGATACAGTCGGACAGGCCTCTATTTGCAATTTTCACCTTGGCTATTTCTGTGCTTGGTATAGGTATAAGTAAATGTTTGAGATCAATTTTCTCATAAGCAAAATGATGGGCAATACTTCTTTTTATTAAGTCACTTGTTTATTCCATCAGCACATATTTATGGGGCACAGCCTGTATTTCAGGCATAGTGCTGACATTACGGAGCGCATTGGTCCACAGGGGAAGAGACAAGACATCTGGGCAATGTATAAAAACAGGAGCTATATTAGGAAAGTGCTGAGTTCCTCCTAAGGACACCAGGAGTGGGCATCTAAACGGAGTGAGATGGGACGGGGGGTGTCAGCTCCCCCCATTCTCACAAGAATTGATCGATGTGACCTATGTCAAGTGCTCAGTTCCTTGTAAGCCCACCAGTGAAGATGCCCGTCTTCCTTCTAATTAATCTCAGCACCATGGTTCCTGAGAAGGGAGCATGCAGTGATCAAAACCAACCTCCAGCCGCTGTGGGAAGTCAGCAGGGTGCAAGTTCCTCAGACCAATCTGCATAAATCAGAGCAGGCCCATCGGCCTCGCGCCTGGGTCTGGAGAAACTCGTCTCATTGACCCTTCAGAGAGGACCAGGCAACCGCTTCACAAGCGCCTGTAGGCTCAAGCTCTTTGCAGTAAGCGACTGAAATGTTCTTTTTCTCACCCCCAACATAGAAGCAGGGTGTGTTGCATCCCGGGGGACAGAGCTCTTTGCTCAGTCTGACAGACAAACAAACATGCAGGCGACCTGTGCCAGGGGGCGGGGGTGGCAGGCATGAGCTCTGCGTGAGCGCCACGTCTGACCCTGGCGCTTTGGAAATAAGAAGAAGCAAGGTGGAAACAGCGGTCGGCTGGCCGCCCGAGGAGGCAGCTGCGACTGAGGTCGAAGACGTACATCCAAAGTGTTCACTGTCACACGCACACCTTGGCCACCACTCCCTTCTCAGTTCCCTGCCTCCGTGGGTAAAGGAATCCACCCCTCAGTCCACAACATGCCCCGCTTGGCCCAGAGCTCCTGGCCCAGCTGCAGGCTTGGCAGCGATCATCTCACCTGCCAATCCAGCAACTGAACCTATTTGCTGAAACAATTCAAAGGACTGCACCCCAAGCCTGGACAGGGAGATGGAGGCACATACACAACGACTCAGCTCCTCCCTGAGGCAGACGAGCCCGCAGAGGCCCAGCGGACGCACGCTCCCCCGCACCCTGAGGCAAGCAGCTGAGAGAGGACCAAGGGCAAGCTGGTGGCAGCTTTTAAAGATCCTCTTGGCAATAAATGGAGAAGTACCCCCGGCAAAGACTGGGAGCACATCTACCTGAGCCCTCACGACGCCAGAGTGCCTCATCCAGAGCCTGGTGCTACCGTGCACCTGCTGCACTGGGGCTGGGCTGTGTGCGAACGGAGGGGCTCTGGCGGCGGGCACTGTGGCCTGCTCCTGTCTGAGTGGCTCGACGGGAGATCCAACAGCTCACACCTGTGTGGCTTTCAAACACTGCTGGTCACCAGGTAAGTCGGGGAAACAGCACCCCTCTTTGGGGATCCTGAGACCTAGGAGTGGAACCTCTCGTGTCCACAGGCTCTGTGAGTTGGGGCGGGCCTGCCCTCGTGGGGGTCTCTAGAAAGGATCTAGAAGATGCTGCCTGAAGCCTTCCTGCTGGGCCTCTGTGAGCAGTGGCAGTTTCTTTAGTAAATGTCCTCTGTCCCTGTCCCTGCTGATCACCCCACAATCTCCCCAAACACCACCAACAGCCCAAACCAGGCCCAGAAAACCTCTCAGTGTAGCTGAAAACAGCACACCTCCCAGAGGCGTGAAGTCGGAACAGTTTCTGCCTGTGAACTAACTGGCACACTCTGCAACTGCTTCTTCTGAGCAGGATCCTGCATAAGGTGGGGCCCCGGGATCCCAGGCACAAAGACTCAACCTCGGCATGCCCTGGGGGCTCAGGGGTCAAGCCCACACCTTGGGAGCAGTCCACCTACTGCTCAAGCATCAGGTTTGGACCTGGAGTAACAACTAAATAAATAAGATGCCTCCTCCTCCCTCCTCTCTTCCTGCCTGTTTGCTGCCTGGCTGCCTTCATTCCTGCCTTCCTTCCTCTAAACAAGCCTTGTCCCAAAGACCACTGTCCTCAGCTGGGTCCCCTGCAGGTAATCCAGGCTCCTCCTCTGTCCACCTCCTCTGTCCAAGTTCCGTCAACAGAAGCATTGGCCTAGTGTCCCTGAGTCTGATCGCCAGGCCTCACAAATAGTTTGTCAACAATAATACATGGTATTGAAATAGATATCTTCATGTGTTGTATGTATGTATACAAGCTTTCTGTGTTTATAATTGTGCAATGGTTTAAACCGACTCGGTGGAAGATGGCCTTTCTTTGCAGCCCCAAGCAGGGTCTATAGTCCCCTGGCTAATAAAGATCGAGACGGACAGCGTCCCGCCTCTGCAGCAGCCCGCGGTGGGTGTGGTTTTCTGGGGAGGACCCTGCCACTGTGGGGTCCTGAGTTACAGTCTCGGTCACTTTTAAAGACTCCTCTGTGAGCCCAAGAAGCAAATGGAGTAATACGTAATGGAGATAGCACGATCTTTCTATTAGGAGCTCAGTTTGAATTTTGGTCACTCGGCAGTGGAGTGACCAGTGGGTGATGACTCAACCTCTCTGAGCCTCGGTCTCCTCAATCCCTAAAGAAGGGGAGGAGGCAAGGGGCTCTCTCATATGTGGTTTTCAGGCCCTCCGGTCCAGAGGAGGGGCTCACTGAGGAGCTGCTGGGAGGCCCACCACTAAGGGTCCTTGAGCAAATCGACATGAGAATAGCAGAGGACTACAGTGGTCGGGATGTGCAGAGAACCCCAGCATTCTATCCTAACATGGCCCGGGGGCCCCACACCCTGCAGAACAGGACCCTCTGTCCCCACGCAGTGCTGGGAGAAGGGAACTGATAATCAGAGACGTACCTGGCTGCTGCCTCCAGCTGTTCCTTCCTATAGAGAGATGAGAAAGAGAAAATATCAACAAAGTATAAATGGCAGCTTCCCCTGTCCTCCAAGTGTGTCCCCGTACTTCCCTTTGATGAAGATGAAGGAGCAGAGAGGCGCCCTTGGACAATGTGGAGTGTGGAGGGGCTGATGCATGAGGTGGGTTTCTCCAAAGGCCCCAGACAGACCCCCACTGCTATGATTTGGCCCTAATTTCCAGGGTTCTTCTCAGACATTCGTTCATCCATTCACCCGTGAAATGCACCGACTTCCCCAGGCCTTGCCCTGAGCTCCAGTAGGTTGTTGGACAGTGAGGACAGACCAGGAAAGCAGCCTCAGTCCCTCTTCCAGCACTATCCTCATCATAGTCAACGTCATCATCCTTGCTAATGTCTACTGAGCAATAATTATAAGACAGATACTCTTTTAAGTGCTTTTTATGGATTAACTCATTTATTCCTCCCTATAACCCTACCAGGTAAGTACTGCTGTCATCATCCCTGCTTTCCTGATGAGGAAACTGAGGCACTGACAAGTCCAGTAGACCTCGACCTGCTTAAGTCTGATGGTTAGGAAGCAGCAGTTAGGATTCCAGTCCAGTAGTTTGGGCTCCAGAGCCCACACTCCGAACACAGGGTCGCAGGTGTTTCGCACATATTCTGGGCTCTGTGCCTCCACTCAGTTTCTGCCTAGAAATCCCTTCCTCTTCTCTGCCTGGACCAGTCACACTCATCCTTTAAATTCTAGAGGGCTGTCTTCTGCTTGGGTTTCTTCTCTGGTTCCCCAGGGTTGAGACTGAGCTAATCTAACCATAAGGGGGATTTTACTTGGATCACACTGTCTGAGAAATAGGTGGGTTGTCCAGGATCTGCTTGGAGGCAGGTTTTCTCAGTTCTAAAGCCTGAGCATTCCATTCCCTGCAAGTGCTAAGTGTACGATAATACTGGACAAACAACTGGCCAATCATCGGGGGCCAGGGGTTGGAGAATGGAAGCATCCTGGTGGAGAAGAGGAAAGGCCCGCCGGAGAGTTAAGACGCATCATTCATGGGTCAGCTAAGCATCTGTTCAGTGTGGTCTTGAATTAGACCCAGCCCCTGGCTCCACTGTCTTTCCCGAAGCTCGTGGACAGAGGAAGCTCAGACTTTTTAGAATTCCCGGAGCTCTGACTCCAACAGAGAGCAACAAAGGCACTAAGAGGGGAAGAGTAGGATGTGGGACAGGGCTGGGGGTGGGCCCAGGCATAGAGAATCAGAGGCGCCACCTTCCACTCCATTCTCACTCGCCAAGGCACAGTTTCATGCCTTCTCTTCTATGAGCACACGCCCCCTCCTCACTTCCCTCCCTCCTCACTTCTCACTCACATTGCCCCACGGTCCACCACCAGCAGACAGCCTCTTGCACCTGACTGGGCTGACGAGGGGAGGCCACGCTCCTGTTGAGATGTGTCCTTCAGACCCGTGGCCTCCACCCTGCTCTCTCCTCTAGTCCTTCCCCTCCCACAGCATCGCTTCTAGAATCTTCCTATCAAGGAGAAAACACAGACTCCATCTCTTGCTCCAGCTCTCATTGCTTTCACTGTCCCCACATGCTCATTTCTATGTTACCCTTTAATCCACATAATCTGGTTTCTATGCCCATGGCATCACTGAGATTGTTCCAGCTATTATCCTGATCAATGCCAAGTACAAGGTTCAGTGAGCATTTCCCTGCCCTGGTCTTCATCCACCTGACACAGGGTCAGCGCATTGAACCCTTCCTTACCCTGCCATGTCCGCAGTGCCAAACTCTATACCTAGCACCCATGAGATGTTCAGCACATGTTTGCTCAGTGAATGGAAGAAATGAATAAGAAGTCTTTCAGACAAGGTAGTCAAGCCTTCTGTCACCATCAGTGGCTCCTGGGACTACACTGTGGGAGTTCAGTGTCTTCCTTTCCAGAAATAGCACCAAGATTTCCTGCCAGCCCAGCCCAGATGCAGCCTGAAGAGACGGGTCCATGGGCCAGGCGCTGTGACAGGTACTTTCACACATTTTATTCCATTTGACCCTGACATAACAATCTTCAGAAATGGGCATTATTGTTCCAATCACCCTTGTCTCATCTTAATTTTACTCAATTCTCTCCTTTAACAACTTTTTTCTTTCCAGAGCAATAATGGGCTTTGGCAAAAGACCTGGGTTCCAACCTTTGTTCCATCACTTACTCGCTGGGTGGTATTAGGTAAGCTAATTATAATCTCACAGATGCTCTGATTCTTTACCTATAAGTTGGGATTCTGCAAAATGGAATTACCCATTCTACTTATCTTCTGGGACATTCTATAGATTACATAAGAGCATGGATGAAAATAGATGCAATGTTCCTTGGCCAGAGGGAAGGATTATAATATTGTCCCCATTTTCCATCTCTGAGCACTGCAATAGACTTGATTCAAGAAACTTCATACAAGGAACACGTAAGTCCTAGTTATAAAACAATGAACTGGGTCATCTTGGTCATGTCAGCTCTAATCCTTGGACCCAAGTCTGCTCATCTCCGTTTTACTTCTAATCTGATATTCCAGGACCATATTGTCCAATATGGTAACCCTTAGTCACATATTTAGATTAAAATGAAATAGAACTAAGAATTCAGTTCCTCCATGATGCTAGTAACTGTCAGATGCTTAACAGCCGCCTGTGGTCAGTGGTTCCTACAGTGGACGTCACAGCTGTGGACAATTCCACCACCACTGTAGGGGACCAACTGGCCTGCGTGAGCTTTTGTTGATGGAAAGCAATGTCTGATTTTTACTGTCTGCCTTCACTTATGTTTGCACACAGAATGTGCAATCTAGCATCACCTGCAAACTTCCTGTACTTTCTTAGTCTTCTACCACCTACCTGGGCTAAGTCTACACAGCCTGCAGTGGCCAGTAAATCAGAAGACCCAGGTCTGGTCTCAGCTATGCTCAATACGATGCGTGGCTTCAGGTAAGTTCCTGGGCTTCTGGGGACCTCAGTTCCTTCTCAGATACAATTGAGATTGGAAAGTCTTTGAGGTTTTTGCAGTTCAAAAACAGTGAGTGTGTAATTTTAAATATCTAATAAAAGAAAAATAAAAAGGAGCCCCTTCTCCATTTCCGCTAGCCCAAACATGCAGTGCTTGTCATTTACAAAGCACTCCACCGAGCTGATCTGGCCCCACCCCGAGGGAGGAGATTCATAAACTCTTCTCTCACAGTCTCTGGCAGGAACGTCACAAGGCGCAGTCACCCTAGAAAACCTTCTGGCAGTTCCTCAAAAAGTTAAAAACAGAATTACCAATTCAGCTGGTAGGTTTAGGCCATGAGAACTGAACACTGCCCACACAATGGGTACCTGAGTGCTCATGGCGGCACAACGGCCCCAAAGTGGAGACAGCCTTCGACGGCCATCAGCTGACAAATGGAGAAGTAACATGTGGTGTTTCTTGTGGAATATTGTTCAGTCACAAAAGGAATAAAATTTGAAGCACAGAACAACATGGATGAAATGTGAAGACATCATGCTAACTGAAAGAAATTGATACATAAAAGCCACATATTAAAAGATTTCTTCATTATCTGAAATGTTCAGAAGAGCAGAATGGAGATAGAAACTAGATCAGCGGTGGCAGGAGCTGGGAGAAACCAGGAGTCCGGAGCAAGTGCTAAGGGGAACAGGGTTTCTTGTGAGGCCAACACAAATGTTCTGGGTTTAGCAAGTGGTGAGGAGCACCCAGCTTGGTGACTATGCTACGGATCACCAAAGTGTCCACTTTAAAAGGCCACCTTTTAGGGTATATAAAGTCCCCTTGTGGCATGACATACATATTTCAATAAAGTCATTATTAAAAATAATCAGAAGAGGATGACTGCTGGGAGAAGATGACTGTGGGAGAAGGAAGGAAGGCGGGAAGGAAGGAGCTGGTGACCGGTGTGGACTCTGGTGGCGGGTGTGGTGTGTCACACCCATCGACTGAGAAGTGATTTCAGTATCTTAATATGGCTGCCTAAGTAAAAGAAACATAACAACTATTATTTAATAAATAAACAAAAGCCAAAGACCTTTAGGAGACAGGTAGCAACAGTGTTTTATCAGCTACTTCTGTGCCATTAAACATGGAGTGGGTTGGAATTCAGGGACATTCTTTTCCCGCAGGACTGTCTTGTCTCAGAATGGTTGCTAAGTGAATTTCTCTAGTGACTTTATACTTTTGTCCTTGAAAAAAAGAAGAAAGAAATATTCTCTCTAAGCTTAAAAGTCATTCCCCTATCCCAGCAGCTGTCTGCAGCACAATGCATTCCCCCAAGTCTCTGGCAGCTAGGACAATGGCTTATTTATAATAAATCAACACACAGAGGGGGCCTACTGCCAAGACCTTGGGATGTAAAGTAAATGAAAGTCTCTTGAATCTTCATTCAAGCAGTTGTCCCAGGTCTCCTTTTTTTTTGTTTGTTTTGTTTTGGTTTTTTTTTTGGGTTCAAGGTCACTGTTCTCTTAAGGGGAAGCCACATCTTCATTCTCAGGAGACTCTTACCAATCCCAAAGAAGAGTGATTCTATCCCACACCCGAAACAATGAGAGCAATGATAGAATTCTGAAATCAGAAGGAAATACAGAGATCATCTGAGCAAGTAAGTCTCATTACAAGTCAGGAGACTCAGTCAGTAAACTCGTTCATTTATGGGTTTGTTTGGCTTTTTTTAAAGGAAAGTGCAGGCAGGAATGAAGGCAAGTCAGCAGGTGGACAGGAAGAGAGAGGAGGAATAAGCACTTTATTTTATTTTTATTTAGTTGTCCACACTGGTGTTTTCCCCTGGACCTGGGACTTGAACCCAGGGGTGTGTGGCCTGAGCCCTCAGAAGGTGATGGACCCCACCCCTGCTCCACCGGGGGGCGCCAACCTCATTCATTTACGGAAGCCTTGCTAACTTCTATAGCCATGTGCTGAGTTTTTGTTCTCTTTTCTTATTCCCTTTCAATTCTCCTTTCTGCTTTTATCTTCGCTTAAGCCCTTGTTTCCTTTCACCCTGAATCCTGCAAACATTTGCTTACCTATCCGCTGGCTAAAATCTGTCCATTCATCCTCCACACCCCTCCTGAAATCCACATATGGTCATGTCTTTCTTGACCTCAAATGGCTTCTCTTTGCTTTCAAGGTTAGATTCTCTAGCTAGTCAGCGTGACCCGCCAATATCTGGTCCAGAACTTAGCACACAGGAGCTCACACATATTGGTGAACGCAGCTTCCTCAATAGAAGTGGCACCTGTTGAGGCAGGTCAGTAGAATCACAGGGAGGTGACAGTACAATGGAAATCGAGAGGACAGAGGTAAGCAGGGAACCCTGTGGGTCACGGCGGGCTTGGAAATGTATTCTCTTTCCCACGGTTATTCATCGGGAGGGTCTATGTGGGGCAATGAGTCAGCAGACACAGACAGATTGGATACCCAGGCTGGTGACAGGGTGAGGGAAAACTGAAGCAGAACTACTGACTGGTCTCAGGTCCCAGAATGAGTGTGTGGGGCGCTGGCATGGGGATGGAGGCAGCCACCCGTCTAGTACTGGGTCACACGACAGTCTCTTGGTCTCTTGAAACCAAAGACACAAGGCAGAGACACGGTGGAGCAGGGTCCAGCTCTGGGTGCCAGGTGGCCAAGTGTCCCTCTAGTTTGCTTCCCAGCTCGAGAAGTCTGTAGTCTACCGTTCTCCCCACACACTTCAAAGTCTGAGGCCAGCCTCATGGCATCTAAAACCTGGAAAGGGTAGCCGGCATCAGAAGGCCAGCGAGGGAGAGAACATGGGCTTTGGAGGTCTCCAGAGGTGGCCGACTCTGGCCAGAGGGAGCCCCGGTTTGCTCGCCTGCAAGAGGAGCCTGGTGATTCTGAGCATTCAGGAGCCTGTCTCCAAGTGTGCCCCGTGGGTCACTGAGTCAACTCACTGGGGTGGGCGGGGGAGGCGGCGAGGAAGGGTATTATTCCAGCTGTTTGTACCGCTCCAACGCCATCAGGATTGCTGGAGGCGATGCCCGCTAGACATCGGCGTGACCCCCTGTAAAATCTCAACGCACCTAAATGTTTGACAGCGAGTGACTTATTTCACAGGGTGACTGTGTGGATGAAATGCTACCCGGGACACACTGGACATTCAATAAATACTCATTTCCCTCTCACTTAGACTGGTGCTGGCCACGGAAAGAGGTTTGTATTATTTTCCTGAGGCCTTTCATTGAATCCCACTGTGAATGCCCAGAACAGCATCTCTGGGTCACTGGAGGCTCCGCTGTGCCTGGTCCCGGGAGCAGAATGGTCTGTAGTGAGGCTGTGGCCAGGCGGTGGGAGCTCTAGACGCCAGGCTCCCCACATCCTCAGTCCCTGATCTTGCTGAAACATCCACCAGACCCTTCCTGATCAACCGGCCACTCCCCAGAGGTTACGTGGGTGAGGCCTGCTGACACCTTGGGCCACCTGGGAAGCGATCATGTGATCGTGTCTGGGCACAGCCGCTGGGCATTCTGACCGAATGAGTCTGGAGCCCGGCCTGCCTCCGGACTCTCAAACACCAGATGACTCTCATGTGCAGCCCAGAGTGGGAACCGCCGCCCCAGAGACATCCGCCAGCAACTGGGAAGGCGACCAGCACAAACACAGACCCCGCTCTGAACACTCGGATGGGTTCCTACTTGCCTGAAGAATGGAAACGAGACGATCGACTCGTAGAATCTCCACGTCGCCACCAGATCAAGCCGGTTGGGGTTGGTAGCATAGTACCTCCAGGCCGCCTGAGGAGGAGAGGAGGGCAGGAAGGCCTGGTGGCGCCGGTGGCTTTCACCAGAGCCCACAGCACGAGGACCGTCGCTCAGCCTGACTAAGCCCTGACGTGAGCACTGAGCCAGAGCAGGTGGGGCTGGGCTAGGGCCCCTCGGCCCCGTCACGCTGGAGCTGCAGCAGGTGCAGGTGTGACGTGAGAGGCGAGGAGAGGACAGGGGTGTGCCAAGGCCCTGAAGGAGCTCGGACCACTTCTGCCTCATGCTCCCCGAGACCTCCCCAGTGGCAGGGAGGACAGCACTTCTGCGCCACTCTGGGGACAGGAGTTGGGATGTAAGGTGCTGACACTGATGTACCAGAGCTTGTGAGTGGCCTGGGGCTGGGGAAGAACAGGACAGACTCCTGGAGGTCGGGACTAGAAACGATAAAATGTGAGATCACATCAAGCTGCAGCCTGTTTCAGATTCACAGACTCAGACACACCGGCTGCGCCTGGACATGCGCTCTGAAGCGGGTGGCCATGCGGACATCGGCCCCAGGTGGCTGCAGCCAGCACTCTCCTTCCCTAGTCTCCGAGCTCCTCGTGGCCTGAAACCGTGACGCAGGACACCCTCAGAAGTGTGAGACAGAACATGTCTGCCTTTGTCCCCCCTCGCACGACGGCGCCCGGCCCGGGGAGGGCGCAGGGGCAGTGGAGACGGAGGGCAGGAATCCAGCGTCCTGGGGCGGGACAAACAGGCAAGCTCTTCGGTGTGGTGCACACTAAGGCATCTCTTCCTCGCTTGCTTTCGGGCTCCCTACCCTGGACAGCCACATTTGTTGCAGGGTGAATGCCTGAGCACCTAGTGTCAAGGCCAACCCTGAGACTGCACTGGGTAGAAGAAGGAGAAAAACCTCGATGGACCCAGGTCCGAGACAAATGCTCCATCCATTATTAGTAAGACAGCTGCCGGGCTGATCCCTGCATGTGGCTATTTCTTGCCTGACTTAGAACCTGGGCGAGAGAGGGCTGGGCTTGTCCTTCCAGTGGACGCAGAGAGGGGTCACACAGCCACCCCTCCCCACGCAGGGGCCCGGGTCCTGCCCGCCCCACACCCACAGATGCACAAGAGGGTCTCACCCCAGGCCCCGCAGCTCACCCCCGTCAGACAGACCTGAATGAGCTCAGCGGCCGGCTTCCTTCTCTTCTCAAAGTGCTTCTGACGGTGCTGCTCCTGCACCTTGAGGGCCAGCCCTGACCCCAGGATGCCCTGGAGGGAGAATCGGTGTGAGGTCAGCCCCACCTGGGCTCTGCCTGCTCCCACCTACTCGTGGCCCAAAGCGACACACTGAGTGAGGACAAGTGAGGACGAAGGGCAGTTTCCCTTTCCATATTCTCTGGGTTACAGGGCGCCTAAGTGAGGAAGGCCAGACTCCGTCAGGCTCCAGCAGCCAGAGGCAGACAGGCCTCCATGTCTGAGCTTCAGCTCAGCGTCCTCCCTGGGGGCGTGGAAATGTGCCCACTACCTCAGGTGTTAAGGCAGTAAGAGAACGTGCGGGAAGAGCCTGTAAGGGCAAAGACACAGAAGACACACCCCATAAATGCTAATGGATGTTGAAACTATTTTAGCTGCTTGACTCTCATTGGAGATTTTTACTACAGCCTGAATTTCCCAGCACTTGCACCTGCTTGACCCCTGGGTCTAACTCGTGAGGATGACATGGCCAGAAGCGCCTTTCACCTGGGAGGAGAACTGAGACCCTGGAGCCTCTCCCGCTCAGGTGAGAAAGCTGAGGTTCAGAAAGGTCACAGACCCAAGGTCAAAGAGCTTAGAAAAACAGACAAGGCAGGGCTGCAGTCGAGAGGGGACCCCACTACCTAAGGACAGGACACGAAGGGGCGCAGGAGGAGCTGTTGGAGAAGAAGGCTCTTTGGAAGCGTCATGATTGAGAATCGGGCTATAGAACCAGAAACACTGGGATTTCAGGCTCCAGCAGCCAAGAGCCTGTGACTGGAAACTTGATTCAGTTCATTCAGCCTCGATTTTCTCATCTGGAAAAAGGAGCTGATCATTGTGTCCAACTCTTCATAGTGTCATGAAGGCCAGATGGGATGACGTCGGGACAGCAGCTAGCATGGTTCTAGCACATAGGAAAGTCAGCAAGTGCTACTTTTTCTCATTCATTACTACCTTGCACACTGGATGTAACTTTTGTGCAGTGAGATTTATTCTTGAGGGAAATGTACTTTTTAACCTTAATCAGTAGGTATCACAGTAAAGGAGGGACACTCACAGGTATGACGGACCAGTTACATGCAAGACACTGAGAGCACATGGCTGACATAATCCCAGCCCCCGAGAGGCTCACCGCCTCCTGGGGAGGCAGATACGGAAATGGGCTCCCCAAGCCTAGGGCCATCAAGCCGGTCCAGAGATGTGCCCAGCGCGGGTGGGACCACTCAGCCTGAGAAGACAGCACTGAGGTGAGTCCTGGAGGAGTAACTGTTTGGAGGGATCACTCCTGGCAAAGGGAGCAGCACTGCATATGGTGGAGAAGCAGAAAGGCATGACTAGGGGGTAGTGGTTGAGCTGAGAGCTGAGTGAGATGGGAGCAGGGTGTCCTGCTTGTCACCCAGAGGGAGCATCAGAGGCACTTACCGCTGGAAGGGCGAAGAAGGAGACGCCGATTAGGGAGAAGGTGGCTGCAATCAGACGGCCTTCCCAGGTCTTGGGGGTCTTGTCTCCATAGCCAATAGTGGCCAGTGTGATCTGCAGGAGGAAGAGTTCAGACAGAGGGCTCTGGGGGGAGAATCGATGACATGTCAACCGGGGTCCGCCTTACAGCCTTTGTGCTGACTTGGTGCTGTCCCCGTTGAGGATACAATTCCCATAATCGAGGGTCAGCAAGCACCAAGCCACTTACAGGGGAGCCTGGAGACCACGCCTGCTTCGAGGTGGGGCTCTCCTACCTGCGGTCCACCGGTCACCAAACAAGGCAACTCTTGCCAAGATGTGGATATGCACGTCCTTTCAAGAGTGTGTCTGCGTGACTGGGTGTATAGTCATGACTGTGAATAGATTGGACTTGCGCGTGAGTGTGTCTGACGTCAGCGCTCAGGCTTGTTCTGTGTGCCTTCACGTGTGCTGACGCACGAGGTCACATGCACGTGTGCGTATGAACAGAAGGCAGCACAGTGAGGCGTGACCTCTGGAGCCGGCGGCCTGAGTTTAAATCCCAGGCCAACTGCCACCTGATTCAGAGAGCTTCCTTGAATTTCATGCCTCAGTTTCCCCTCTTCTTCCAAAAAGGAGCCAATAACAGGGTTCGAGTTTCAAACATGTTTACAAAAGGAAAGTGCATGGAATAATCCTGGGAGGAAAAGCATGCCTTCGGGAAAAGCTCTTAGTACCCTGTGTCCCTGAGGGCCGTGTCTCCAGATGTGTCTGAAGGTCTGCGTGGACCCCTGTGCACTTGCCCTGTGTCTGTCTGCACATGCCTGGCTTGGCTAATATCAGCCTGTGATGTGTGGTAAGGTCCCCAAGTGGTACTGGGACCAGACAGTTCTGAGCCCTGACTTCTGGTAAACACTCTGGAGGAGACCCTCCCAAGTGCATGCCCTGCAGGGGGGTCTCTGAAGGGCAGGCTCCGAAGTGAAGGAGGGGGAGCTCTGAAGCATGACTGCAGGACGCAGCGGTCTCACGCCACGGCCGCCACGCCTGTCTCCGACAGTCCATGTCCAAGGGCGGGGATTCCAGCCCGTGACTCACCAGGCCCCACCAAAGGGCGTCTGCATAGGTCTCAAACTCCTCTTTCATCGCCTCTCCTTGCGCATCCACCTCGGGCACATCTTTTTCCACCAGGTAGACAAGGAACGAAGAAAGGATGAGCGTCAGGAAGCCGATGTACCAGGCGGTGATGAGCTCCTGTGAGAATGAGCAGAGGACAGGGAAGTGGTCACTGGGAGGTCATGGAGGATGTTGGGGCCAGAGAGACTGCAGGTGGAGTCTAGCTTCACGGCTGTGTGACCTTGGGCAAGTTGCTCACCTTCTCTGATCTCACCTCCTGTCAGGTAAAGAGGGGTTTCTCTCAGGGACAGAACCAGCACGTGGCACTGGGAGGAGAGAGAGGAGTGTGCTGCCTGAGGACGACTGATCAAAGTATCACAGCTCAAGAGGGCTCTCGGCCGGGTGTGAAGGCAGGAGGAGAGACTGCTAAGACAGGGCTCAGAGACTACCCCAGGCAGAACTGGGCAGAGCAAGAAGGCCAGTACTACTGCCCACCAGCTGGGGGAGCCAGCGTGTAAGCCAGTCAGCAGGGGGACCTCGCTGTGGCCAGACACCAGCCCTGCCACTATTGAACTGGGTCACCCTGAGCAAATTAACACCGGCTCCTTAGCCTTAGGGTGACCACCCACAGAGTCCCCCAGAATGCAGATAAAGCAGCTTTTATGCTGATCACACACAGATTTCAACCATATTAAAACGAGTACCAATAACAATCGTTATTACGATTACACTGTTAGTTCCTGGCTCTTACCCCACGAAGGACTGGGACACAGAAATGCAAGAGAACAAATCGTTGTAAGGGAAGATGCTAAGAAGGAATAAAGACAGCAAAGACATGTGGCGAAGACGGGTGTGTCCTGTGTCAAAAACCCTGCAGTACACAGGCCCGAAGGCTCTGTTTCTCTCATTCAATCCCTTTTCGAGGGTCAGCTTAGTGGACTGGGAAGGATGAGAGTCAAGGTTACGGGGTCACAGTCTGGAGATGAGCCTGTCATTCCTGCTGAGCTGTCAGAGAACAAGGCTGCTCGGAAGGATGCACTCCCGCTCTCTGACCGTCTGTGGCCTGTGGACCAGGGAAACAGAACCTCGCTGATGGGTGCTTCCTGCCTCCTCTGTGCCTCTGCTCACCTTGGTCTCACCAGCTAAACTGTCCTTCTCAGGGGACCCATCGAAGAGCGTGACGTCCTCCTCAGACTCCTGTCACCCCCATTAACAAGGGCTTCTGGGCCTCTGCTCCCCGCAGAGAGACGGGACTCCTCTCTCACTCCTTTCTGCTTTTGCTGTTTCTAAACAGATGTCTCTGCATCTCCACCACGTTATGTGCTCCTCGGCTGACAGCTCGGGCTTCCCCACAGCGTCCTGTGCAGTTCACCCTGCTGAGCTGACTCCGGAGCAGAGAGGAGGCTCCTCCAGGTGAGCAACCCTCTGGCCAGCACTCCCCTTGGACAGGGTCTGCCCTACAGGCTTGGCAAGGGAAAGATGAACTGGATAGAGCCTCCCTGATGTCTGCACCTGAGCTTCTTGACTTGGAGCGTGTGGCTTAGCATTCCTATGTTTTTTCATTATCTCTGCCCTGCCAACTGGCCTGGGGCTTAACCAGAGAAACACTGTCTGTTCCTGTGCACCCGGAGAAGTGGCTGAGCTGGACTGCAGAGGTGGTGTCATGGTTTTCTATGAGGAGGGAACATGTGTCCCAGCTCTGTGCTTTGTGGTCACTGAAAAGACGGTGCAAGGTAATCCCAACTACACAGTATTGGCCACAGCTCTGTGACAGACCCTATGACCATCTCCGATCCCCACAGTCCCTGGCATGCCTGAGACCGCTGCAGTCTGGTTGGGGCAGAGGGCCTGGGACTAGACTGTGTGGGTGGGTGGTGGGAGCCTGTTCCTTAAATCCATCCTGCAGGAGGCTCTGGGCCCATTCCCTTGTCCTGGTGATCAAGGCTCATCTACAAGACAGAGGAGGCTGAGGGAGAAAGGATTGAGATTCTGTGCTAGGTCCAAACTCTCTGGGGCCTATTTGTTCAGGGAGCAGAGCCTGGCCTATCCTAACTAGGAAAGACCCACACTTACTAGTCTAACTTGCTGTCTCATCCTGTTCTCTATTCTAATCTGAGGGAACACAAGACAGGGAGTTTAACCAGTCAAATTTAGCCCCAATTTCCACCAGAGTCTGGAATCAGCTCAGTGCCAGGGAATTCAAGTTCAGCTGATGGGTCCTCTGATACAAGATAAATCAGAAGGTCAGGCAGAGGAAGGAACTCCTGAACAAAAACTCTGACTTTACCGAGTCTCAGCCAAAGGTGCAGAGACGGCAAATAAACCCTGAGCAGCAGGAAGCTGCATTCTAGGCGAACGACTCCCCGGTGTTTAAAACGTGTGATGCATCTTCTCTTTTGTGCTGGTGGACAGGCGCATGTGTGGAATGAGAGACACTACCATCCATGAGCGCTGACTCTTTGTTTCCCAGGCAACCGGGCCCTCCGATGCACCCTCTCTCAGGTGAGGAGCCAGGAGGAGCCACAACTTAACCACCGACGAAGTGCGTGACTGTAGAGCCACATCCTGAAGTCCTGTAGCTAGAATGTGCAGAGCTGAATTTTGCAGAGTTGCTCTCAAACTTGCAAACTCATATTTATTCTAGTATAAAATATATTTCATAGGAACCCATCCCAACTCCTTAACACATCTGGTGCAGACGTGAGCTGGAAGAATACAGAGTTGTGTGGTGGACTCTGGAGTTGTTCATGTGGGGTGGCACAGTGATGTTAACACTCAGAGAGAAAGCTCAGAGCTTCCCAATGTCAGCCTGCCCCAGGGTCCTTGCTTTAGCTCCTGTTCCTGGGAAGCAGAGCTTGAGGCAAGGATTTGGTGCACGTGAATGATGTGCATGGGCTGATTGGCACGGAGGGGGTGGGTCCAAGAGAGAGACTGAGGGCAACCAGACAGAGCAGATCGGGCTTACGAAGGAGGTGGCCTGGGCTGGAGTCACCTTCAGCCGGATCCCATGGGGAACTCTGAAGTATGAATTGCGCCACAGGTGTTCTTGAGATGTCCCTGGGGAGAGCGTAACTCAGGAGATGAAGGCTGTGTGTGTTAGTCATTGGTTGTGGGCTTCCCAGATGTGGGGAGGAGGCACAATTTTGCCTCCTGGGCAAGGGGGCTCTTCTTTAATTCTCAGAGAAGGGGCAACGGGAGGCATTAGCAATCAGTTCTCACCGCAGCTGGGCTTGTCCACCTGGGAAAGGTGCCCAGTGGGGCACCAACAGAAGCCACTATACCCACCAGGGTGGACAAAAAGTAACTGCCTTGGTGAGGAAGAAAGCCTTTAGTTCCTGAATTACACCCACCCCACGGGCCTTTACTCTGATTTTCCTTGGACTGGCTTCCAAGGGGACTGTCCTGCCCGAGCTGAGACACAGCCTCCCCTTCGTTCTCCGGGGTCCAGTCAACACAAGGAAGCTAAAGCAAAGCAGCGCCGGAGGTTTGAGACCATGTTTGGAGAGTAACGTGGGGAGCACCCGGATCCAAAGAATTGGACTCTGCTTGCCTGGGTCTCCACGCTCAACGCATGGACTCGGGGGGCGGGGCGGCAGGGGCACTGACCGGAGCCCCTCACCTTTCCCAGCCCCCATCTCCCTTGGAGAGGTGGGCCTGCCTTGACCAGCTAGCCACTGAAATGGGCTCTGGAGCTGGGCTGCCTGGGCCTGAGTCCCACTGCGTGACCTCGGACAGCTGATTTCCTTTTTCCACATCTGCTGCCGATCACATAAAGGGGTCCCACTCCTGTGGTGAGTTAGTCTGAGTTAAATACTGAGTTCTAGGCCCTGTCATTCGACTACATAACAATGACAGCGACTGAATGATTTCTATGAGCCGGTGTGTTCTAAGTGCCTTTCACCCTAGGAGGCACGGATATTCCCATTCCCACTGCATAAATGCAGGAGCCAAACCCAGAGAGGCTACACAAAGTCTCTAGTCACACGAGCACAGCCAGGATTCCAGCTGGTCTGTCCTCCTCATCCCTGCTGCCTTGCATGAGCTCATTACATCCTCTCGACAATCTGGAGGCACAGGCAATATCACAGCTATTTTAGAAGAAGACACAAAGGGCAAAGAGAGTTGAGGGACTCAGCTAAAGTAGTTTACATGAGGTGGAGCTGAGACCTGAGCCCAGGTTTACCTGCTTCTGCTCCCTGTGGGACACCTGTTTATGCCCCTTTCCTCCTCTTCCTGCTCCTCTTCCTGCTCCTCCACCTGCAACCCCTCCTCTTCCTGCTCCTCCACTTCCTCCTCCTCCTGCTCCTCCTCCTCCTG
>RJWH01005527.1:0-74416 GCA_004363575.1 Solenodon paradoxus
TGCAGAGGTAATTTGACAGTGCTGAGTCATTGTTGCCTGCATGCCTGGTTGCAGGAAGAGCAAACATTTCAGAGAGGAAAGAGAACAATCAGGCAGAACCCCTCCATTTGTCCAGTGACTAGAACTCTCTCAGCCTGATTGCCACAGGCTTTGTTGGTGTTCTACTCCTGGAGAGGTTAATTGAGCTACCCCAAGAAACTTCACAGTTTGCATCTGCTTAGCTACAGTTCTTTCTCAATTGCCTGCCTCCATAGAGAAAGAGAGTCACCTGTAACTCCACCTACATTAGTCAGATCTCATTGACTGTGGGCAGAACTCGCAGTGATCTTGGCGCTAAATTATCCTAGTTGGTAACTTGCCTTCCTGTAAGTTTCAGTACCTTTGCTTTTGTCACTGGACTTTTACATTCTCTCAGTTTCTGATTCAAATCTTCTGTTCGAAGTGTAGTTATCTCAGGGCAATCTCATCCTCATAAATCCACTATAACATTTGAGATGACTTGGTGACACCATCTTATATGAGGAAAAAAACATATCACCACCTAAGACAGATATCCAGAACAGTTGATTCAGGAGAACATCTCTCCTTACACATAACTATTTACCATATTTTCCCTTTAGTACATAACCCACAGTTCTATGTTAATCAATTTTTAAGATATACAGATAGCAATGATGTTTTCTGATAATATTTTTTAAATATTACCTCTCTTTATATAGTGGATATTGTTTTAATGCACATATTGATATGTGGTTGTTTTGATTTTTTTTCTTTTTCCTTTTTATATAAGCCATACCCACATAAGAATGACTTTTGAGTCTCTCATTATGATTGACTAGGTGTCTTTAGGCAGGGATTCTAAAGATTCCTAACAATTCAAACACTGTACAGCACTATTTGAGACATCGCCAGTGTCACAATATTTAAGACCAATCTCTTTCCAAAGAAAAACAGTGTGCTGTTACCCAAGCAATGGGAAACCTATAAAGTGAGTATTCCTTGGTGAAAAGATACCTTTAGCATATCGATATTAGAACACTGAACAATGGGCTAATGGAATGGTGGAAAACTAATACAGAGCTGAGTCATTGAGTTGAGAAAATCACAGATGGCAAAAGTGGCTCTTGGACAGTGGTATTCCCTACCTACCATAGTAACAGAAGAAAATAAAATGAATCTTTGCACACAAAATTCTCACAAATTAAGATGACAAAATGAGTTCAAAATCACTATCACCAGAGATAAGAGAAGATCATGATAAGTAAGAGTAAGAAAATGCAGAAAACACTGAATTTTGCTGTTGGTATTTACAGATTATAGATGACATATAATGACTATAAAGGATGAGGAATAGTATCACATAGCAGAAAATTCGCTGAAAGGATATCAAGTGAAATAAAAGATATTAAAACATATAATTTATGCAAAGTAAAATTTAATTATTAATATCTAAAAATTGATGGATAAATGAAAAAAGAGATTAGCCATCAAAGAATAAATTGCTTTTAAACTGGAAGGTAATTCCAAATAAATTACTCAGTGTGGAGCAGACAGAGATAAAATGTTAAATAAACATTAAGAGACATCGATAATATAAAAGTTGAATGTTTGACATTTCTATTCAAACTCCAAAAGTAGAGAATAAAAACAATGAAGGAGTGACATATTTGAAGAGATGATGAGTGAAAAACATGAAATATAAAGAGAAGATATTAAAATCATTGAGATAATAAACACAACATCTATAAGAACCATTATAAAGACAGGAGCCTTTACAGCTGACACAATGGAAGACAGAGGAATCAAATATTGGTAAAATATAACATCAAGTAAAATTGTATAGTTAGCAAACTTATTTTTCAAATACACAGATAAAGACAAAATCCCATTAGAAAAGAAAATTACAGGTCAATATCACTGATAAAAATAAATCAAAAAAAGTTCAAAAATATTAGCAAAGCAAATTTAACAATGTACCATAATTAAATGAGATTTATTCAGGTATGCAATTATAGTTGATATGATAAACTCATACAGAAGAGAATTTGAAAAAAATCACATACATTTGTGAAAAAAATTTTCAACAAAGTGGGAATATGAGCAATGTCTTTCAACATAATAAAAGTCACATATGAAAACCCACAGCTAATACCATATGAATAGTGAAGAGCTGAAAAATTTTCCTCCATGATCAAGAACAATAGCTACTTTTATTAGAAGTGTATCAGAATTCCTAGACAGTGAAAATAGATAAGAAAAAATGATAAAAGGCATACAAATTGCAGAGGGAGAAGTAAAATTGTTATTTGCAAATGACAGGGTATTATAGCTAGAAAATCATGAAGACTCCACCAAAATACTGTTGGAAAAAATAAACAAATTCATTGAAGTTGTTACATACAAACTCAGTAAACAAACACCTATTGTATTTCTATAAACTAACAATTAACTTGCAGAAAGAAAAATTAGGAAAATGATTCCACTGACAATCAACAAAAAACCAAAATAACTAAGAATAAATTTAACCAAGGAGATGCAAGGCCTGTATACTAAAAACTATAAGACATTAATGGAAGATATTAAAGAAGACACAAATAAATGAAAATATATTCTATTAGTTGGAAGAATTAATATTACTAAAATCTACATAATCAATGTGATCTCTATCAAAATTCCATTGGCATTTTTCACAGTAATAAAATCAACAATCATTAAATTTTATAGAACCATAAAGAACACTGAATATTCAAAATGATCTTAAGAAAGAACAACGACAGAGACATCACACTTCCTGATTTCAAACTATGTTGCAAAACTGTAGCAATCAAAACAGTATGGCATTAGCATAAAAACAGACACCGAGATCAATGAAACGGAATACTGTGCCTAGAAATAGACCCAAGCATATATAGTCAATTAATTTATGACAAATGGCTTTCTCTTCAATATAGGATATTGGATAAAATTAGACAGCCACATGCAAAAGAATGAAACTCAACCACTATCCTATACCACACACCAAAAGCAACACAAATGAATAAAATATTTGAACATAAGACCTGAAACCACAAACTCCTAGAAGAAAACATATGTGGCAAGCTCTTTGACATTAGCTTTGGTAATGACATTTTGGATAAGGCATCAAAAGCAAAAATAAATAATTACATGGCCATACAGTGTAATGTTATTCTGCCTTAAGAAGAAAACCCTAGATTTTGTGGCAACATAGATGGATCTGGATTATACTATACTTAAATAAATAAACGAGGCACAGAAAGACATGTTATTATGATTTCACTTATACAAAATATCTAAAGTAGTCAAACTGCTTACCAGGAGCTGAGTAAATGGGAAAATGTGGAGGTGATGATCAAATGATAAACTATTTTTATGCAAGATAAGTTCTGGAAATCTATTGATTTTATAAAATTGCATTGAAGGAATATTTCATTATATATGATACATAGAATTCTATTATATAGCATAGAGACTATAACTATTGTTTACTTAAAATTTGCAAGGAATATATCTTGTGCTGAACATTCTTAACATAAACGCACACACTAAAAACCACACAAGTCACTCAAAAAAGCGGCAGAAGATCTGAATAGATTTTTCTCCAGAGAAGATACTCAGATGACATGAAACATGAGCAAAAGTTCTCTACATCACTTATCAAAGGAATGCAAATCAAAATCACAATGATATATCATACTACACCTGTGAGAATGGCCTATATCAAAAAGACTAGAAACAGATTCTGGTTCCAAGGTGATGGACTCTTAAGAACACAAGCTTGCCTCCTCCCCAAAGCACAACCAAGAAAACACCTGTTTGGGCAATCAAACGCAGTATTTGAAAAGAAAAATGAGCAGCATCTACACAAAGAGAGGGTACATACTCCTCCACAAAAGATAGAAGTTGATCTGTCCCAGTGCCACTCCACCCTGTTACCCTGTTCAAACATTCTGGGGCCATGGAAAGAGATCAGCAAACCAACACTCACCCGGAGTTAAAGGATTTTTTTCTGGCAGTGAGGGCTTTCTTACCTGGGACCTGGCATTTAGTCACTGACCCGGGAGCCTCAGCATGGAGTGGAAATAGTGCTAACATACATATGAATTGAGATGCCTCTTCCTTGAGGTGTTGGTACTAGAAGCTGCACTTGAAGAAAAGCTCCTTGGGTGAAGGGAAGCTCTTGTCCTCTCCACCATTAGCACACTTACGCAGAACCCTTGGTTCATCCCTATAGCATTGTGCAGATAGCCAGATACAGACAGCCAAGCCAAGCAATTATCTAGTAGATAATTGACTGGTTCCCAGAAAGGAACATTTCATTCTACCTTTCTCACAGAGAAAATCACTGGAAAGGCATTATCAAAATATGAGCTCCCACCAGCCTGCAGCTGCAATAAAATAGCTTCCTAACAGCTTGGTACCTCCTGAAATTCTACCCCAGGCCTCAGGGCTTGTTTTCCCCTGTGGAGAATGTCACTCCATTAGAGGACTGAGGTACTTTCATAAAGGAGGATAAGCATAACTAAAAACAATAAGAACAGCTCCTGGATCACTCTCTTGCAGAGACTGTGTTGGGACTGTGGCATGCTTGCAGACTGGGTCCACAACTCTTGGATATCTCTTCATGGGCTTTGTTGTTCATGATTCTGACTCTAGGGGAAACTTCTCCATTCCCTACACCAACTACAACCCTATAGACTTGTCTATCAGTCCTTAACACATGACTCACATTAGAGCTTCAAAAAAACAACAAGTATTGAGATTGCAAAACAAAAAACAACTTTGACTTTCTAGACCAACACCAAGGTCTATTCTGGGTAACTCAGCACCTTAACACAAGTTCTTTACATCAAGAATGTCTAGCCCATAGAAATAAACAGAATGCCAAACAGAAAAAAGATAGAAATAATCACAAAATGATGAACCAAAACAAAACCTCAGGGAAAATTTTGAATTTAAATTTTTAAGTAAACTACCTGAGGAAGCCTTTAAAGCAACAGTTTTACTGATAGTCACTAAAATCAGGAAAACAATGGAGGAACAAAAAGAGAATTACAATAAAGATGGAGAAAATATGAGGCAGTTCCAAACAGAATTCATGAAGCTAAAGAACACATTAACTGGGCTAATGAATACAATAGAGTATTTTGACAGTGGACTGGAATATGCTTCCAACAGAATCAGTGAGCTGGAAAATGGGGCAGTGGAATGCACTCAAGCAGATTAGCAAAGAGAAAAAAATAATTAAAAGAAAGGAAGACCGCATAAGAGATGGATAGACAACATCAAGAGAAACAACATTTGCATCAATAGAGTCCAAGAGGCATCAGAGGGGTCCCAGAAGATGAAGATAGAAAGAGCAGAAAATGTGTATGAAGAAATAATAGCTGAGAATTTCCCTAATCTGTGGAAAGAAACAGACCTCCGGATCCAGGAAGCTCAAAGAGTTTGAAATGAAAGAAACCCAAAAAGACCTACACACAATCATTAAATAATACAGAATAAAGAGAATTTTAAAAACAGCTAGAGAAAATGAGTTACACGCAAAGGAGCCTCCATAAACACTGTCAACAGGTTTCTGAGTTCAAAGTTTATAAGCCAGAAGAGAATGACAGGATATATTCAAAGTGTTGAAAGAAAAGGACCTCCAACCAATGATATGCTACACTACTAGATTATCACTTAGAATTGAAAGAATGATAAAAGATTTTCAGACAAAAGTTAAAGGAATTCAAAACTATGAACTCAGCTTTATAAGAAATGCTAAAAAATTCTATAAAATGAAAAGAAATTCCCCACTTAAAAGCATCAAGACATCAAAATATAAAATACGGAAGAAAGTAAAATGCTGACTGTTAGAATAATGGAATGTTTGTTGTTCAGAGTATAGTGCTGAGAAGGAGCTGGAACTACCTTCATGAGCCAAAGATTATGGGTGATATGACATTGTCATGTAAAGGAGACAACTTTAGAAGTTAGGAGAAATTGGGGTGCACTCTGGTGGAGTCACGGTTTAAAAATACAGAAAGCAATAATAATATGGCAATGAACAGTTGCATATCAATAAACACTCTAATTGTAAACCAATTGAACTCACAATCAAAAGGCAGAGTAGCCTAGTTGCATTAAAAAACAACCCAATTTTGTATGGATTCAGGAAACTAATCTACTTTTGAAAGATAAAAAATAGGCTCAAAGTCAATAACTGGCAGACAATCCTTCAGTCAGATGGTAACTGATAAAAAGCAGGGACAGCCATACTTATATTAGATAAGACAGACTTCCAACTAAAGAAGGTAATAGAGGATATAAATGAATATTAAATAATGTGTAAAGGATGGATTAAGCAAGAAAATACAACTCTTTATTAATATATATGCATCAAATTAGAGAGGATCGAAATACATAAAACAAATATTGATAGAACAAAGGAGTTATATCTGCAACAATACAAAAATGGGGTGATACTTCAATATCCCATGTACAACAATGGACAGATTAATCAGGCAAAACATTAACAAGGAAACAACAGCTTTAAATGACAAATTCAAATAGATGGTTTAAGAGACATATAACAAACACTTCATCCAGCAACTCCAGAATTCACATTTTTTCAAGTGCTTATGGAACAGTCTCAATGTTAGACCATATGTTTAAACAAATTTACAAATACTGAAATCATACCAAGTATCTTCTCTGATCACAAGGGTTTAAAACTAGAATCAACTGCCAAAATGAAACTAGAAGATTCTAAACTAAATGGAGGCTAAACAACACACTTCTAAATGACTCTTGGCAAAAAAGGAAAACAAAGGAGAATTTAAAAAGTACTTGGAGACAAATAATAATGAAGATATGAACTATCAGAACTTATAGGATGCAGCAAAAACAATGCTGAGGAAAGTTTATTGCAAACCTGGCCTACCTAAGAAATAAGAAAAATTGCAAGTAAGCAATCTAACCCTACATCTAAAGCAATCAGAAAAAGAACAATTGAAGTAAAAAACAGAAGAAATAATGAAAATTTGAGCAGAAATAAATAAAATAGATATCAAAGAGACAATTCAAAGATCAATGAAACCAAAAGCTAGTTCTTTGAAAAAATAAACAAAATGGGCAAACCACTGTCTAGGCTCACTAAGGGAAAAAAAAAGAAAACACTCCTACAGTAAAAAATGAAATGGGAAAAGCTACAACAGATAACTCAGAATAACCAAACATAGTATGAACAGGTTATACTAATAAATTAGACAAGCTTGAGGGCATCGAGAGATTTTTAGAAACATGCATCTTATCAAGACTGAATCACGAACAAATGGTTTTATCACAGAATAGATTTTATCGCAAGCAAGGAAACTGAAGAAGCAATAAAAGTGTCTCAAAAATGAAAGCCCAGGACCAGATGGCTTTACTAGTCAGTTTTACTACACCTTCAGATAAAAATTAATACCTATTTATGTCAAACTTTTCCCAAAAATCAAAGAATAGGGAACATTTCCAAATACTTTCTATGAGGCCAATATTTCACTGATAGCAAATTACACTGATACCAAGAGCAGATAAGTACATCAGCAAGGAAGAAAATTACAGATCAGTATCTCTAATGAACATAGATGCAAAAATTCTCAACAAAATATTAGCAAACCGAATCCAACAATACATCAAAAAGATTATCCATTACGACCAAGTGGGATTTACCATAGGAATGCAAGGATGGTTCAACATAGGCAGATCTACTAATGCAATACACTACATCAACAATAGCAAGGAGAAAAATCATATGATCATATCAATAGATGCAGAGAAAATTTTTGACAAGACTCAGCACTCATTTATGATAAATAATCTCTTCGTAAAATTGAGATAGAAGGACTATACTTCAACATAATAGTGGCCATATATGATAAACCCACAGCCACTATAATATTCAATGGTGAAAAACTGAAGCCATTTCCTCTAAGATTGGGAAAAAGACCAGGTTATCTGTTCTCACCATTGCTATTTAACATTATACTGGAGGTCTCACCCAGAGCAAATAGTCAAGAAGAATAAATAAAAGGCATCCAATTTGGAAAGAAGGAAATAAAAAAATCACTATTTACAAATGACATAATATATGTAGAAAACCCTAAAAACTCCATAAATATCTGCTAGAGTTAATCAATGAGCAAAGTAAAGTGGCAGGTTACAAACACATACAAAAATCTTTTGCATCTTCATATGCAATAAATATGATAGAAGAGAATGAAGTAAAGATAAATATCACCTTTACAAAAGAAATAAATACAATTAAATACCTTGGAATATACTTAAAACGAAGGTGAATGACCTATATAGTAAAAACTCTAAAACATCATTAAAGCAAATAGAGGAAAATACAAAGAAATGAAAAGACATCCTTTGCTCAAGTTTGAGAAAAATTAACATTGTTAAAATGACTATCTTAGCATGCCCTGCTGTAATATTGGTTAGGTCACTTACCTCCAAAGGACCCCAGGCCTCCAAAGGACACACTCCTGGCACTGAGTCTAAGGTCCAGGGGAAACAGCCAGTGTGAACAACTAAAATAAAAATAATAAAAAATAAAATGTTTTTACTTCCTCTCTCTTCCTGCCTGCATACTTGCTTTCATTCCTGTCTCTACCTTTCCTTTTAAAAATACAATAAAATGGCCATCTTACCTGAAACAATATACAGGTTTAATGCAATCCCCGTCAAACTCTCACTGGCATTTTTTCAAGGAATTAGAACAAAAATTTATTTTTTATGTAATAACAAAAGTCCCTGAATAGCTAAAACAATTATGAGAAAAAAGGACAAAAGTGGAGTATCACACTCCCAGATCTTGAGTTAGTAACAAAGTAACAGTGATCAAAATTGTATGATCCTGGAATAAAAACAGAGATCAGTGAAATACAATTGAATCACCAGAAATAAACTCTCACATATATGTTTAGTTAATTTATGGAAAAGTAGCCAAGATCATATGATGGAGAAAGGAAATTCTTTTCAATAGATTGTGAAACTGCACAAGTGCGTACAAAAGAATGAATCTAGACTGCTTTTTGACACCACAAAATTAATTAAAAATCATTTAGAGAGCTGGGTTTAAGACCGGACACCATAAAATACTTAGAAGAAAACAGGCAATAAATTCCATGACATCAGCCTTACAGAGGTCTTGGGTACTCAACTATAGTTGCAAGGAAAACAAAACCAAAAAATTTTAAATGGGAGTACATCAAACTAAAAAGCTTCTACACAACAAAATAGATAGTTACTAAAACAAAAGGACAAGCTACTGACTAGGAGAATATATTTGCATATCATACATCTGACAAAGGTTTAATACACAAAATATGTAAAGAACTCTGAACCTCTACAACAGACAAACAACCAAAACAATAAAAACCTACGCAGAAGACTTGGTTAGATATTTTTTCAAAGACATACAAATGGCCAACAGACACTTGAAAAGATGTTCTTGCTCACTGGCTAACAGGGAAATGCAAATCAAAATGAGACATCACCTTATACCTATGAGATTGGCTGTTATCCAAAACTCTAAATACAACAACTGTTGGTGAAATTGTGGAGAAAAAGGAACACTATTATGCAGTTGGTGGTAGTATCAATTAGTGCAATCCTAGATATCTCAAAAATTTGAGAATAGATATTCCATACACGGTCGTGTACTGGGTATTTACCCCAAAGGCACAAAAGTGCTAATTTCCAGCTATATATGTACCCCCATGTTTATTGCTGCATTATTTACAATAGTTAAAAATTGGAAACTACCTACATGCCCCTAGTCACAAGAATGGATAAAGAAGATGTGGCATATATAAAGAGCCCTAAAAAAAAGTGAAATCATCATCAGTAACAAGGATGTAACTAGAGGGGATTATGCTAAGTGAAATAAGTCAGAAGGAGAAAGACAAATACCATATGAACTTGCTCGTATGTGTACCATAAAAACACAAGGGAAAGGAAGAAACTACACAAAAATGAACATTTTGGCATTAACAATAGAACTGCGGTTACCAGTGGAACAGAGTCGGGGATGGCAACAAGTCGTGGGGTCCAATGGTCGGTAGTGAAGGACTTTTGGTAATTTGGTGGTGGGTTTTGTGTGTTGTCATAAAATTATGGAATGGTGAACCTGCACGTCTGGGTTTACACTATTTTGTAAATCAAATTTACCTCAATAAATACTAAACATTTTTAAAAACTAGAAATACATACTGACAAGTGTGTGGAGGAAAAGGAACTCTATCTTACACTGTTGGCAGAAATGTAACTGAGTGCAAACTCTATGGAAAATAGTACAAGGATTCCTCAAAAAGTGTTTCTACCATTTGGTCTCACTTCTGGGTATCTATTCAAAGAATACAAAAACATTAATCAGAAAAGATATTTACATCCCTATGTTCATAACAGCACAATTCTCAATAGTCAGGACTTTAAATCAAACTAACCATCCATCAATGGATGACTGAATAAAGAAGATGTGGTATTTATACTCAGTGGAATTCTACTCAGTTATTAAGAAAGATGAAATTGTGCCTTTTGGAACAACCTGGATGGAAGTCAAGGTGATTATGTTAAGTGAAACAAGTCATAAGGGAAAAACAAAAAACTGAATGGTTTCAATCATTTACGGAATATTTAAAACACAAAACAAGAAAACACAACAAAACTCTCAGAAGTCTGATATAAGACTGGTTTTACGTGACCTGGTGGAGGTGGGGTGGGGAGTTGAGATGGGGAAGGAACATGGGGATTGAAGACTGAAAATAATTGTAGTGACTGGTACTTGAACTATGGTAGCAGATGTAGTGTGATATGCATAGTACAATGTGAGTATATTCTCCTGAAACTTACACAGTGTGGTAAAGTAATTAAATGATGATGATGATAATAGTAATAATAATAATAGAAGTGAGAGGAAAATTTGGGAAGTGATGGATATATCTATGGTCACTATAGTGGTGACAGTTTCATGGGTATATACTTACCTAACACTCATCAAGTTGTATATATTAAATAAATATAGCTTTTTACATATCAATTATAAAAGGAAAAGAAAATACTGAAAAAAAGAACGAGGGGAGGGATAAATGAGATAATACACCTATAATGAGAAAACATATGGTGTGTGAGGCAGACATAATAAAGTCACTCACTATTGTTGGAAACAAAAGTGTGATACATTGATCAGTAAAAGTTGTATATGAAGAAGTAGTCAGAAGCATATCACGAAGGATCTGGCCCATAATGTTGAATAATTTGAACTCCTAATATCATGAATCTTAATAGAGTTAATCTTTGCTTTCTGAAAATGGACTCTATTTGTGCTGCATTATTCTATCTGCTAAAATTTAAGATATCTGTATTTATATTAATGAGTTGATTTGATATGTGTATTTTTCTTTTATATTACATTTGTCAGGTTTTGGTATTGGTGATATTCCAGCTTAGTAAGACATGGAGAACTTTCCAGTTTATGTCAGTGATTCTCAAACTTTCATGTGAATAAGAATGACTTTGAAAGCTTGATAATAAAAATGTACATTCTCTGACTTCATCTTCAACATATCTGGATTCGAAAAGCAATTTTGAACATCTCAGGTGTCTTGAATAAGATATTTTAGTGTTCAAACTTTTTCAGACACAGGTTGTATGATCTGGATCAGTGTAAATAACTTTGGATCCAGCCTTTCTTAGAGGTTTCAAATTGAAATGCGGAAAAAGAAAAAGTGAAAAAAAAAAAAGATTTCACACTAGAACATTGGTGGTGGGTATGGTGTGAAATAAACACAGACAGAGGTGAAATTTCAATATCCTAAAATGAATATTGCAATGTTAGCCAAAGAAATAGTACAATTATTTAAAAATAAATGTTTCAGGAAATTCATTTATAAAAGGACTTAGACTTTTTAGGTGAGCTGTAGCTTAACTTTTTTCTGTGGTAGCTTTTCTGTTCAGATTGCTTATGTCTTCCGGATTTTATCTTATTAATATATATGTTCCAAGAAAACCACGTGTTGCATTCAAGCTTGCAATATTTTTCTAAGAATTGACCTAAATATTATTGTGTGACTTAATTGAGATCTATAATTATTTCAGCACTCAAGATGGCAATTTTATGAGTGGTGTTATTAGTATCAGTTTCCAGATGTTATAAGATAATGGTTTTTCCTCTTTCAGTCAAGATATTTAAGAGATTTATTTAATTTCAACAGACATTTATAATTAAGTATAAATATATACAAAAGGTGAAAAACTCATAAACATTTTGATGCCTGTTCACAAAGTAAATATACTCATTAACCAATACCAACTCAATAAATATCATACTATCTATATCTCAGAATTCCCTCAAAGTTTTCTTTTCCAATATGTCCTCCTGACAGTTAACTACTATCATGAATTCTAAAACCATGTATGTATTCACTCTTCTGACTTTTTATAAATTGGTATGCCATTAGTTTACAATAACATATAAGTTTCAGAAATATAACTCACACCTAAACAAATGTACATGCTACACCACATACAACACCAACTTTCTAATAACAGTAATCACTATCAAATTTATTCCTCTATGCATTGTTTCCACACCTCTCCTCTTGTAATAAACATTCTGTTATAGTGTGAATTATTTTTGTTGTGTTTTGTTTGTTTATCACTTTGTTTTTTTATATTCCATGAGTGAAATCATCCAACATTTTTCTTTCTCTTTCTGACTTATTTCAATTAGCATAATCATCTCAGATTTCATCCCCATTGTCAAAATGGCAAAATTTCATATTGTTATAGCCAAGTAGTATTCCAGTGTGTGTGTGTGTGTGTGTGTGTGTGTGTGTATAAATATCTTCTTTATCTAGTAACTTAGGTTGCTTCCATTCTTGGTTATTGTGAATAATACTGCACAGAACATAAGAGTGAATATGTCTTTTAGAATTAGTGTTTTCATATACTTTGTATAGCTACTTATAAGTTAAATTGATGTTTTGTGGTAGCTTTATTTTTAATGTTTTTGAGGAAGTTCCATATGTTTTCCATAGCAGTTGCACCAATTTGCATTCCTACCAAGAGTATATGAGGGTTCTTTCCTCTCTGGATTCTTTTATTCAACATTATACTTTTGAGGTTCATACATATGCCTATATGCACAGTATTTCTATTTACACTGTTGTTTAATGTTGTATTAAAGGAGATATATTTTATTTATGATATCTAATTGAATAATTTTTGCATTCTGTCGTGTTAATCTTTAGTTCTTATATTCTACTAAGAAATCAGCATGAGATTGACCTTATTGAAAAACTTTTAAGTATGTGCTATAGTTTTATTAGCTATAGGCACTACGTCTTACAGGAGATCTCTAGAGTTGATTCATCTTACATAACTGAAACATTCTATCTTTTAAACAACCCCTTATTTCCCCTTCCCAGCCCCTGGAAGTCACCACACTATTCTATGATTCAGAGTTTGATTATTTTAAATACTTTATATAACTGAGATCATTCAGTATTTGTCCTTTGTGTCTGTCTTATTTCATTTAGCATAATGTTTTCAGTTCTATCTAGGTTATTGCATGGCAGAATGGTTTTCTTTTAAAAAGTGAATAGTATTTTATTTTACATATATACCACATTTTACTTTTATTGAGATAGAATTGATATAATTTTGTATAAATTTAAAATGTATAATGTATTCATTTAATATATTTATATATTGTAATGTGATTGCCATTATAGCATTAGCTAAAACCGCCATCATGTCACATAATTATCTTTTTTTGTAGACTATATTTTCTTTACCCATTCATCTATTAATGGATATTCAGGTTGTTTCCTATCTTGCCTATTAGGAATAATGATGCAAAGAATATTGGAGTACAGATAACTTTTTGAGATCTTCACTTCAATTATAAACCCAGAAGTGAGGTTGCTGGATCACATTGTATTTCTATTCCTAATTTTTGAAATTTGTTTTAACTACTGCTTCATTCATTTACAATATTATATAAGCTTCATGATAATAAATTATTCTTGTTTCAATGTGTATATCATCTACCACCATGTTCTAGTACCAATCACCTCTATCATTTTCCATTTTTCAAACCCAGGTTCCCTCCCCCTTCTCCGGTCTCTCCTCATAGAGGTAACAACAGTCTTGAATCAGATTTCTGAGGATTTTGTTCTGTTTTACTTTGTTTTGTAAATTTTGTTTTTATAGTGCACATATGAGTGAAGCAATGCAGTATTTCACTTTTCCTCTCTGGCTAATTTCACCGATTATCTTGTTCCATCTAGGTTGGTTAAAAAGGCACCATTACATCTTTTTCAATAGCTGAGTAGAATCCCAGTGAGTATAAATGCCACATCATTTTTCATCCCATCATCTGTTGATGAACATTTAGATTGACGCCATGTCCTGCTCTTGTAAATTGTACTATTGTGAAAAAAAGGATGCATATATATTTTCTGATTAGTGCTTTTTTTTCTTTGCATGGAAACCTAGAATTGAGATTTCTGGATGAAATAGTAGATGAATTTTTAAAGAAATCTCCATTCAATTTTCCACAGAGGTTGCACTAATATACATTCCCACTAGCAACGTAAGGATGATTCTTTTTCTCCACATACTCTGCAATACTTGTTGTTTCTAGTCTTTTTTATATAGGCCATTCTCACAGGTCTAACGTGATTACTCATTTTGGTTTTGATTTGCATTTCCCTCCTAATGAGTAAGGTACAGCATCTTTTCAAACACCCATTGGCTATGTGCATGTCTTTGTGACATGGCAATTCAAGTAAATGGTGCTGGAAAAACTGACTAATTGCAATAAAAAAATTGCAGTTGTATCCTCACATCATACACAAAAATTAACTCAAAATGATTTAACGACTTAAATGTAAGACTTGGAGCATTAAAATTCCTAAAAGAAAACAGTGAAGGAAATCTTCGAGACAATGATCTTGGCAATGATTTTTCAAATAGGAAAAAGAAATAGCAGTCAACAAAAGCAAAAATAGACAAATTAAATGACACAAAACTAAAAAGTTTATCTATAGTAAAGAAAGTAATCAGGAAATAAAAAGACAAGCTAAAAGCTGGCAGAAAATATTTGCAAATTTTATGACTGTTAAAAAGTTGTGATATATAAGGAACTTCTACAACTCAATAGCAAAAACTAATTAAAATGAGGAATTAAAAAATTGGAATAGAAGGCAAACACACACTCAATTTATTAAACTAATATATGACAAGCCCACAGACAGCATGATACTCAATGGTGAAAAATTAAACGATTTCTCATACTATCTGGAACAAGACAACGTTGTCCTCTCTTGCCGTTAGTATCGAATATAGTTCTGGAAGTCTTGACCAGAGTATAAGGCAATGAGAGCACATCAAAGTAATCCAAATTGGAAAAGAAGAAATAAAATTTCATTATTTGCAAGTGACATGATATTATACCTGGAAAATTCTAAAGATTCCACAAAAAAAAATACTGCTAGAAACAAATTAATAAAACAAAGTGGAAGAATATAAAATCATCACACAAAAATCAGTAGCATTCCTGTATGCAAACAACTAAATAAAGTCAAAAATTGAGAAAGAAATCCCATTCAAAATATCACCAAAAAGGAAAAAATACACAAGAATAAACCCAACACAGGAGGTGAAAGAACTCTACAATGAAAACTATAAAACTTTAATAAAATAAATAGAAGGAAAAAGAGATGGGAGAACATTCATGGCTCATGAATTGGAAGAATTAGCTTAGACAAATGGCCATCCTACCCAAAGCAATATAAAGATTTAATTCAATTCCCATCAAAAGTCCAGGGACAGTTTTCAAAGACATTGAGCAAACAATACTGAAGTTTGTATGGAGCCACAAAAGATCTCCAATAGACAAATCTATCTCAGAAAAAAGAATACTGGAAAAATCACACCCCATGACTTCAAACTATACTACAGAGTGATCGTCATCAAGACAGTATAGTACTTGAACAAAAACAGATACGCACATCAGTAGAATAAAAATCACAGAAAAGTAATAAAGCCACACCTATTTTAGCAGCTAATCCATGAAGGAGCCAAAAGCATACAATGGAGCAGGGAAAGTCTATTTAAAAATGGTGTTGGGAAATTTGATCAGACATGAAAATGAAAACAGGTTACACATTAGCACCATACAAAAAATTGAATTCATAATGGGTTAAAGACATGGACATAAGACCAGAAACCACAAAATACATACAGGAAAATGTAGGAAAAACACTCCATGACATCAACCTCAAAAATGTTTTTGGGGATGGGACACCTATGGCAAAAGAAACTAAATTAAGACTAAACAATTAAGACTACATAAAACTAAAAAGCTTCTGCACAATGAAATAATCAACCATTAAAACAAAAAGGCATTAAAACAAAAAAATGGGAGGATAGTCATACAACATACATATGAAAAGAGATAAATTTCCAAAATATGTAAAGAGCTCATACAACTCAACAAAAAGAACAAATAACCCACTTCACAATGGGCAGAAAAACTGAATAGACATTTTTCTAAAGATAAATGGATATCCTAGAAACAAGGGAAAAAATGTTCTACATAGGTCATTATCAGAGAAATGCAAATAAAAGCTGTAATGAGATACCATCTCACATCAGTAAGAATGACCTATATAAAAAAGACTAGAAACAATTGTTGGAAAGGAATGTGGAGGAAAAGGAACCCTCAGGAATGTAAATTAGTATAACCTCTTTGGAAAACAGTATGGAATTTTCTAAGAAATTGAATATGGACCTACAATTTAATTCATCAATCCCACTTCTAGGCATATACCCAGAGTATAAAAAATCTCTAATCAGAAAAAAATATGCTCCCTTATGTTCAAAGCAGCACAATTCACAATAGCCAACACATGGAAGCAACCTTAATGCCCATCAATATATGATTGGATAAAGAACCTGTGGAATTCTATGCAGCTGAAAATAAAGATGAACTTTTGCCCTCTGCAACAATCTGGATGGAAATGGAGGGGCTCATGTTAAATTAAATAAGTCAGAAAGAAAAAGAGTACAAGATAGCTTCATTCATGTCTAGAATATAATGAAATGAACAAACAAATCCCAACAAATTTAACAAGACCAGAACTGAGGTTACCAGAGGGGTGGGAGAGGGGAATGGAAGAGGGGAGGGAATAAGGTGGTGGTAAAGGACACTAGAACTCTGGTGGGGACCCCTGTGGTGTGAAATATAGACTGAGATGGAATTCCAGTAGCCTAAAAGAAATATAACATTGTGAACAAAATAACTAACAGATACTACTATTAAAAAAGAAACTTAAAGAAGACAAACCATGGAATAAAACTTGCAAACAAGCCTGAGAGAGAGAGAGATATACAGGACAGTTTCACTCATATGTGGTATATAAGAGAAAAAAAAATGAAGGGACAAACTCCAACAAAATTCACAGGACACAGACTGTCTTCCACGGGGAGTAAAAACGAGCAGGAATGAGAAACAAGTTGGAGGTCAAGGGCACTGGGACTCTGGTGGTGGCTGTGGTGTGAAATACACACAGCATGAGGAGCAGTTCCAATATCTGAAGATGAATATAGCATTGTGAACAAAATAAATAATAAAATCATTATTATAAATGTCAAAAGTAGCCAAATACATGTAATTATGATACAGAAAGATAAGCAAAGGAGGAAGGGTACAATAAGGCAGCAACAGAAATCACAAATCTGTTTTTAACTGAAATTGAGATTAGTGACAGAGATTATGCTCCTTCTATAAATAAAAGCATTCTGAAATGAAAAAATAGGCAATTGCTTAGATACTTTTGTTCATTTTTAATTTTATCATTCTCAAATATCTAACATGATACACATTATTTCTAATTTGAATTTTTCATTTTTCTTTCTAATTTACTTATTGTAAATTTACTATAACCACCTGAAAAGAATCTATATCTTCTTTTTTACAGGGTATATAGTTGAATGCTTATTTTTAAATGTGCCTTTAAATTTTTGAGATTATAAAGATCTCTATACTTATGATTCTGTGTTACGTGACCCAGCACAGGCAGAGAGACATGTTTTAAAGATTTCTAGCACTTACAGCACTTGTGTTTTGTCCTATATTCCTTATAACTTTTACTTTAACACTATGATGATAATTTGCTTTGTACATGAAGCACTCATGATAATTTTGTGCATAAAGATTCACAATTATTATACACATCTTATTTTGCTAGCTTTTCATTTCAATTCAAACCTTTATGATGTTGAAACTATGGCCTCTCCTCTTTAACTTATATTACACTACCATGTCATTGTCCCTCTTTTTAAAATTTCAATTTTCCTTTGTCATTATATGAGTCTTTTTTGAGGTATCATTGATAGACAATAAACTGAACATATTTAAATTGCAAGATTTAGTAGTTTTGAAATATGCAGACACCTGTGAAAATAATCAAAATAATGTACATATCCAGGACTTTAGAAAGTTTTCTCATGTTCCTTTGTAATCCCTCTTTCCTCTCCCAGTTTTCCCCAGCTCAGTACAAGCAATCACTATTCCATTTAAAGACTAATTAAAATTGCATAAATTTATACAAATGAAAGCACAAAGTATGAATTCCTTTTTGTCTGCCATGTTTTATTCCACATAATTATTTTGGGATTCATCTATAATGTTGCATGTTTCAAGAATTTTCTTTTTATTGTTGAGTAGTGTTCCATTCACTTATGATACAATTCACTTATGATACAATTGTTGATGAAAATTTGGATTGTTTTCACTTACTGCCTCTTGCAAACAAAGCTGTTATGTATGTTAATATGAAAGACTTCCTATAGAAATGATTTTGTTCAAGGGAGGGATTAATACCTACCAGTGGAATGACAGGGTTATAGGGTTGGCATTTCTTTACTTCTATAAGAGAATGCCAAAGTGTTTCCCAGAATTGTTATATCATTTTACACTCCCACCAGCAGTATATTTTACTTTTTTTGTGGGGTGGCTAATAACGATTTTGTATTATTTAAAATATTCTTAAGCTTTTTTTCAGTGACACTGTTAAGATACATGGAAAGAGCTTAATCCTTCTGGACCTTGCTTAGAAGCTTTTAGGCCAGTCTAGAGCAGTAATTTTTCTAGGACTAGTTTTGCTCCATGAATGAGACAAGTCCCTTCTGAGTACTCTACTCAATGCTCCATGAATTATTAAACGTTCTAGTTTGGCTGATGGATGGAAAAAGGAACTATTCCTAGCTCTGTGTAAATACCAGAGTTGATTTTTCCTGTGATCTTTTCAAATGGTTCTTTCCCCAGACTCTAGCACTTTTTCCATGCATATACTGGTATTTTCTCTTCTAAATACTGAGAACATTCTTTAGTTCCCTGGTGTTCTCTCTGTGCAACTCTCTCCCTTAATATTTGATCCTGCTAGCTGTTTTGGTTTCACTGGACTTCCAACATTGTCTCCATAATGCAAACTTTCTGTCATATATATATATATGTATATGCATATATGTATACATATATATACACCTATACCTAAGGCCCTGTATATGAAATATATATGTATGTAGAGATAGATAGATTCTCATATGAATATACATGTATATAGAGATAGATTCTCATGTATCTAGATAGTTAAACAGCCATCCAGTTTATGCTGCCACCTGAAAGATGCTGCATTATCTTTTTATTTTAAGGACATGTCAGACACATACTGAGATATATATATATATATATATATATATGCTCATATTCAGTTAAATAGATTAATGCCTTTTAATGGGCAAATTGTCTCATCTTAGTTATTGAAATGTTAGCTTTTGCTTTTATCTATTAGTGTCTATTATGATTTGTTTAGAATGGTTCCTTTGTGCTTTGTCTTTTCCTCTATTATCTACTTTTTCTTTGTTTTAATTCAATTGTGCCCTCTGAAGTTTACACAGTATTTAGTTCCAAATGCAGCTTTAATAACTAAGACTTTATACAGTAAACTTAAATAATGATTTCTTTAATTATCAACTGTAGAAAATACAATAGTGACTACACATTTTAGCAGATGAGAAAACAACTACATAATATTTTTTCTCACTCCAAATTTGCTTCCACCTCCTGATTTCAGTTATTTGTGTTCGTAGTTTTAGCTCTTCTAGTGGTTAAATTTACTTATACAAATGACATACTAAAAAATATTTTATTTCTTCAACTTCTTAAACAGCTACTATGAAAGGCAAAGGAATAATTACACAAATATTCTCCCAGCATCTTTCCCAGGTTAAACCTGCTGACTTTTATCAGAAAGAGTAATAAGATTTTAATGTCTATATCATTACATGTTATTGTGGCAGAAAAATAATATATACCAATCTCATTGCTTCTACCTCTGAAAAGAGTATGTCTATATATCCCAGACTCTCTTCCAGTTAGGTAGGTCTATGTGACCAACTATGAAAGGAATGTGAGCAGAAATAATGTATACAACTTTTAGATGTAGCCTCTAGAATGTCCCAGAAGAGTCTACCTTCTCCTTCCTCTCTCTTTAATCTCTCGTCTTCCGTACCTCCTCTTTCCTCTCCTCTTTATCCTCTTTCCTCTCTCAACTCGCTTCTCTACTCTTCCTCTATGTCCATGAACTTATTTAAAAGAAATGACCCTAATACAGCAGTTGTAATGAATCTATCGTATTCTACACAGATGTTAAATTACAATGATGTACACCTTAAACCTATATAAAGTAATGAAGAAATAATACCTCAACAAAATTGATTATTAAAAAGTAAGAAATACATAAATAAATTAATGACTGTGCAAACTAAACATATTAATAAAGGGGAAAAAAACCTTAAATTCATGTCACCATCATTAATGAAATGCAGACAAAAACAACAATGTGATATCGCCTCACACCAGTGAGAATGACGTATATCAAAAAGACTAGAAACAATAAATACTGGAGAGGCTGTGAAGAAAAAGGAATCCTCCTACATTGTTGGTAGGAATATAAATTAGTACAACCTCTTTGGAAAACAATATGGAGATTCTTCAAAAAATAAAGATGCATCTACCATTTGATGCGGCAATCCCACTTCTAGGCCTACAGCCCATAATAACTTGATAAAAAATATCTGCACACCTATGTTCATGGCAGCCAAGATATGGAAATAAGGTAAATATCCATCAACAGATGACTGGGTAAAGAAACTATATATATCACAGAATTTATATATATTATATATATATGTACATATATATGTGTGTGTGTGTACTAAATAAAATTCTATGCAATTAAAAAAATGAAATCATCCCTTTGCAACAATCTGGATGGAACTAGAGAGGATCCGGCTAAGGAAAACAGGCCAGAAAGAAAAAGAGAAGTACAGGATGTTTTCATACACTCATATGTAGAAAATAATAAAAAACAAAACAAATGAACAGACAAATCCCAACAAAATTCATAGGACACAAGACAGTGACTACCTGGTGGATGGGAGGGGGATGAAAGGAAGGAGGGAACAAGGTGATGATGAAGGACGTTAGAGTGCTGGTGGTAGGTGTGGTGTGAAATAACACAGACTGATGTGTGATTTCAATACCCTTAATACATACAATAATGTAAATAAAAGAAATAATAAAATCATTACATATTTAAATAAGAGAAAAAATAAATTCATGACTCACTACATGAAAGTCACTTGAGTTGTTTAACATACAGCAGTGATGTGAACAAGAAATAACCCTTTAGTGAATCAGAGCTCTGATCTTTTTATAGGGCATATCATAATAGCTACCAATCCTTTTTCTAAATAATGTAATTGTTTTAATTTTCCAGTCTGTAACCATATGTACCACATTGTATTTTAAATGTATTATGTGTTCATCACTAAGCCTTTAAAAATTCTTTTTCAATTAGATACGAACTTTATGAAAAATGATTAAAGAGGATTTTATTTTTTACACTGGAAGGATGAACAATGACCTTCCAAATATGTGTTTCTGAATCATGGGATCCTGATAATATGTTACGTGAAATTGAAAGAGAAATTTCACTGATGAAATTAAGGTTAATAATCAACTGACTTTAGGGTAGGGAGATTATCCTAGGTAATCCAGTAAACCCAAAGTAATCACATCATCCTAATAAGACTCTAAGCATAAAAATAATGTACCTATTCATTTCTTCTACCCATATTTGAGTGGGTCATTTGCTTTTTTATTGTTGAGGTATCTGGGCTCTTTATATATTTTAGTGATTATGCTCTTTTCTTTGTAATTGTGTGAATATCTTATCCAATTCTAGGGGTTGTCTTTTTGTTTTAGTGTTGGCTTATTTCACTGTGCTGAAGCTTTTCAGTTTCACGTAGTACCAATTATTTAGTTTTGGTTTGTTTTTTTTTTTTTGCTCTAGCTGTTCCTTCCTAAAGACATCTTTGAGGTTGAAGTCATAGAGTGTTTTCTCCACGTTTTCTTCTAATTATTTTATGATTTCAGGTCTTATAGCTGGTCTTTGATCCATTTTAAGTTAACTTTGTGTATGGCGCTAATAAGTAATCTAGTTTTCTTCTTTTGTGGGGAAGGGGAGAGGTGGAGCTGTCTTTACAATTTTCCCAAAACCGTTTTTCGATTAGTCTTTCCTTCTTCCATTATATGCTTTTGACATCTTTGTAATGGATCAATTGTCTGTATATGTGTGGCTTTATTTCTGGGCTCTCAGCTTTATTCTACTGATTGGTGAGTCTTTTTTGTTGTTCCTTTACCTTACTGTTTTGATGACGATCACTCTGCAGTATAGTTTGAGGTCAGGGAGAGTGATTGCACCATTATTTTTAAGTCTTCAGATAGCTTTGACTATCAAAGCCTTTTGTGATACCATACAAACTTCAGTATTATTTACTCAATTTCCTTGGGATTTTGATGGCCATTTTAACTATGTTAATTCATTCAATCCGTGAGCATGGGATGTTCTTTCATCTCTTTGTGTCTTCTTGTATTTCTTTTGTTAAAGTCCTGTAGTTTTGATTGTAGGGGGTCTTTCACCTGCTTTGTTAAGTTTATCCCCAAGTATTTGATTATTCTTCATGTTATTGTGAATGGGATTTCTTTATTAATTTATTTTTCTTTTACATTATTATTTGTATATAGCAATTGCTGACTTTATATCCTGCCATGCTATTTATTTGTTCCTAGCATTTTTTGGTGGAGACTTTAGGATTTTCAAAAATATGCAATATGTATCTATTCAATCTCTAGTATTTCCCATATTTAGAATTTTATGTACAGATCTTCTCAATTTCCTTTTGTTTTCCATTTCAGTTTGATATTTTTCAGGACACTGATATGGATATGGATGCAATGGTTTTGACTGCATGATCAACAGTGTCTATTCTTTCATTTCTCTTAGTCTTTTTGTGTTTCTCATTTCTCTTATTTTCTGGATGAAGTGTGATATTATGGAGTAGTTGTTTGAAGAAAGATAGACTTGCAGGTCCAAGGAAGGAGCATCTGCTTATGCTCCATGGTCTGGTGTATGTGCAGCACATCAGAGGACTCAGAATTCTTGAGTTCTATTTGACTGCTGGTGACATATCAGCTGAAGGCACTTTTCCAGAGTCGAAGCTACTCAAGGTAGAGTGGGCTCATGATAGGGTTAACTGGGTCATGCTCATGGACAGTATGTAGATTCCCTGAAAAATGTGAAGACCTCTGTGAGGTTCCCAGGCTGAACTACTTGAGACAGTGTACCACAGTCTTCCATTTTTAGCAAAGTTGCATTTATAGGGCTCAGGTGAGTATTGCATTCAACCACAGATTCAACAGTGAGTGAATTGTCCCCAACCACCAATGAAAGAACATTTTGTCTTGGATCTGTTATCATTTTGACCCAGTATGCATCTTTCAACCTCCAGATTTCACATCCATTATAGGCACCCAGGAAGTGTTGTAGGTTTTCTTGATTGATATGTTGGGTAATATGCAGCTAGTTGGTTTGAATAGGGTCCTGGTTGGGCTGCAACTCTTTCTGTGAAAAGCGATGAGCCAACATAGTATCTACAACATTGGTTGTCAAGTCTGAAAGTTTGAAAGCTTCCCAGTCAATTCAGTCTTTAGTATAAGTGTCAACACTAATTAATACAAGACCTTCCACATGTTTTGGATGCTTGAGTGCAAATCTGCAAATGATGTAAGATCCAGCTCCAGCTCCAGCTTCAACTCAACTCTAATGATGCTTTTCAGAGTTAAGTGGATAGGATAAGAACAGAAGGCAGAATTTAATCCAACTCATCCATTTTGGGGTACTGGTACCCTGTTGGTAATTAGGGTGATCAATTTTCCTGCTGACTTGCAGCATCCACATGACAGCCAGCAAAGTGCTGGGTGTTTTATTGCACATCCTCAAAGTTCAAGAATGCATTGAAACAGATTCATAGTTCAGGCCAATGTCTTGGTATGCCAGAATAACTGGTGTCTTTTTCCTCAGTAGACCTCTTATAGGAACATGGGCTATAAGTTGCTTCTATATCATGCTATAGTTTCGGGTGGTTTTATCGCTATAAGTTAAACATCCTCAAGCTCATTCATGAAGACAGATGATAGTAAAGGAGACCCAAGAATAAATCAGGAACTGTGAGACATGAGGACGTGCCGTCAGTGTAACAACAGTGGCTGCAAGCAGTGGTTGCAGCAGTAGCGAGAGGGCTTTCTAATTTTTTAATTCTTTCATATTGCATATCCTTCTGGAGTTCTGCCATCTCACTTGTCATTTCCTGTTGTCTAAATATTATCTTTTATTTGAATTTGTGTACCTTATCTTTGAGGTCCTGCTTCATATTTTGTTTATTTTAGACAGAAGTATTTGTTCGATATTTTTTGCTCTTTGTCAAATTTCTTGTTATGTATGCTTCAACTGTCTCTCATTTGTTATGTTTTTCCCTGATCTCCTTTATAATATTTTAGGATCCATGCCCTGTTGATTCTTTTTTGGCTGCTATCTTTTAACAAGGATGGATCTTTAGTTAAAATAGGCTATGAGATGTAGATTTTTAATGATACATACCTTATGTAATCTTATGATGTAATGGTCCTTCAATAAAATTTATTTTTTTTAAAGAATATACTTTGAGAAGAGGTGCTATGGTAATACGGTTAGACTACCAGGAAGAAGTATATTAAAGGAAAGTTTATCTGCAATATTTTACCTTAATGATATATATGTGATCTAAGGAAGCAGTAACTCTCCTTAGGTTACATATTATGCATACGATAATTTCATATTTACTTTTCTTTCATTGACCAAGATGAAAAGCCAGAGTAGAGCACAAAAAATTAATGAATGTATGCCACATCCATATTCTGTCCCACGTTCATTTCAGAATCCAATTCTCTGTTTTTCTGAGCATTGATTTTTCCCGAGTTTCATAGAAAAAAGCAATTTTTTTGTCAGTTGCCCAATCCTTTCCTAAATTTGGCTGCAGTATCTTTGCTTATCTCTACTTTCATCATTAACACCAGCCGTGTGCTTTTTATTTTCCCAATTTATCTTTAAGTCATTTGGTCTTCTAATAGTTTCAGTTTTATGGCTTTTTTTTTCCTATTTCCAATTGTGATTGCAAATTTATTCTCACTTCCACAGTTACTCAGACATTTTGACTGTGCTTGGAAAATACGTTAAAGTGACATCAGGAATACAGAATTGTCCATCTTGAATTAAAAGACTATCCAATGAATTTAAATATTTTCTGGAAAAAATGGCTAGCCTGACTCATATGTAGAGATGCATGATTGATCATAATAATGGGTAGGAGAAGTACCCTACATATTGATGTAACATTAACACTTGATTGTTCATAACTTCTCAGAGAAATCATGAATTTTCTTCTAATCAGAAAGTTGACTTCTCTGCTATCCAAAAGAAAGGACATCAGAACAACCAAAATACCTTCTATGGAAATGTCTCCTTCACTGATTTTTGAAATCGCTAATCTATACTGACTTTCATAAGAAAAATGAAATGTTCCATACTTCTAATCAGAAAGTTGACTTCTCTACTATCCAAAAGAAAGGACATCAGAACAACCAAAATACCTTCTATGGAAATGTCTCCTTCACTGATTTTTGAAATCGCTAATCTATACTGACTTTCATAAGAAAAATGAAATGTTCCATACTCGGTGACCGGGGAAACTGCGATGTCACCTGCCAAGGACCTGTGTGACACAAAGACTGAAATCAAAGGGCAATAAGATGCTCCATGTGGATAAGCAAGCATGGCAGTGTGATCCCATCCCAGCAACACAGTGCACACTTGTGAAAAGAGATGCAGTCTTTCAGGTGGATTTTCACTGGTCCTTAGTTTTCAGGATGCTCCCTGCAAATTCTCAGCAGAGGAAATAGCAGGAGGGATGAGCTATTTCCAGAGCTCTTTCCAACAGCCTTTAGATTTCATGAATTCAAAATGCTCTTGAGAATATCAATCAACCCTTTAGCATTTTTTGGAGTCTTCCCAATGGGCCACCTTTCAAAGAAATTATTGAAGGAAGGCTGAGAAAACACCAGGCACTCAATAAATGCTCCTATGAATGAGTGTGTGAAATTAATGAATGTGTGAGAATTAATGAAAAGCCTACCTCTAGAGAGTCTAAATCTGCAAGTGCTTTTCCTGAAGGAAATCTTTCATTTTAATTTTTAAAATACCAATTTCTGACCTTGAAAAGTCTATATGATGCATTGTCCAAGCTGTTTCACTTGTGTCCATAAAAATAGCTTTTCCAGACAGAACCCATTATCAGAAAAAGTTAAAACTGCTAGCATTTTCATGTCTTCTGTCTGAGTGCATGAATCAGTTTAGTTCAAATGTGAATCCCATACAGACCCTGTTTACTTTGACCCAGTATTGCTGTCATTCAATGAATTTTAGGCTGCATTAGACTTGTTCTCTTCCTATTAAAATTATAAACAACAGGTGGTCTTGAAGGTGACCTGAAAAAGGAAGGTAAATTAGTCATTGCACATTTCACCAAGAAGCCTGGTAGAAGTCAAAATCTTTATTCTCAGTTAAAGGCAAATGTATAATCCCTCCAAATGGCAGCTTTTGATTAATTTGTCCCATTAGCATGTTTTCTAGTAATATTAAAACAACAATAATGACAAATATATAGATATTAAGTATACTTCCTGATTAGAAGATCTGTAGAGGTTATTATGGAAATCTAAGTATTCTATGAACAAACATCAAAATATTGTACCACAATCTTTAATATGAGAAATGTTATGGCGCACCCTGGTGGAGCAGCAGTTAGGTCAGTCGCCTCTGAAAAATCAGGGCACATACCCTACCCCTGGGTTTGAGTCCCAGGCTTTGGGGGAAGATAACCAGTGTGAACAACTAAACAAAAATAAAATAAAGATACTTCTTCCTCCTCTCTTTTTCTGCCTACCTGCTTACTTGCCTTCATTCCTGCCTCCACCTTCCTTTTAAAAAAGGTTAAATTTTCTATAAGTCACACCTCAGGGTGTCACTCTTAGTACATTATGAAATGGATATTTCATGGTCTTGATGTTGAGGGAGAGCATTTTTGGCAAATTAAAATTTTCCTGTAAAGTGCACAAAGTTATGCAAATGTTAGTTTTTCTCACTCTTAGTGTTCACATGCTTATTATAGTTGCTAGATGTCATCTGCTTAGATATCTAACTTTTACTCTTAGAATTAAAGTCATTTGAAGAACTGCAAAACCTTTATCCCAACTGTTCTCATAGATTAACCACAACATAACATATTTAAGGGAAATAATGTATCGCATACAGATCTCTTTTTAAAATTCTCAGATTGTTTTTGCTCTCCGAAAATTAATGTTAAAAGTCTCATAATCATGGTTATGGTATTAGGAAATGGAGTCTCTGGGAGATAATTAAATCATGGAGCTCGAGTCCTCTGGATTGGAATTAGTGCCCTGATCTACAGAAATCTACAATTTATATATATATAATTGTTTGCCCCATGTGAAGATATGCAAAAAGATGTTATATAATATATAAATATAATTGTTTGCCCCATGTGAAGATATGCAAAAAGATGTCCATATGCAAAGCAGGAAAGATACTTCCACCTGAACCAAATCAGCTGGCACATTAATCAGCATCCAGACCAGTGAGGAATAAATGTTTTTTAACCACACAGTTATTTACTATGGTAGCTTAAACTGAGTAAGACACAGTTCAAACAATTTTTGCAAGCTTTGGTTTAAGTGCTTTTTTCTTTCTCATTAGAGTGGTGAGAACTCAGTGATAAAATGATGGACATGGCTAAATTCCTTGATCCATCTTTATCTGACTGCTAGAAATATTATTCACCCATCACTTCTTTCCAGTGATCCTGTCAGCAAGGACAGTGTACAAAAAGGTTTTCAAGCTTTCTGGAATAGAGATTAAATAATTTGAAGACACCTAACGCTTAACCCTATCTGCCCCATTTCATAATAAGCATGGAGGATGAGAAAATTCACACAAACGTTTGATAATTTTATTTTGGTGTAACTCTGGTCAAAATTCACTGGAGAAGTTATTGTGATGAAAGGTTTTACACACTAAAATGTTTATCAGTGCTCAACTAGGAACCAAATTATTTCAGCAGTATTTGACACAATATACTTAGCAAAGTTAGGATGTAGCACTGTCCCCTTAAGGTTCACTATTAGAATATTAAAGAATCATGTTATCTAGCATCCAGTGGAAAGAAAAAATACTGACATGTTCATTCAACCTATGTGTGGACAGCAACAATGATAAGAATTGTATTGAAAGTTCAACTTTCCATTCCATGGTAAAAGTATTCAATAAAGTAGGAATAAAAAGAAACTTTCTACACCCTATAAAGGAAATCTATGAAAAATCACATGTAACATCATACTTAAAGGGGAAAGAGTGAATGCCTTCACCCTAAATTTGCACACACAAGTCCATTCTTCCCACTTCTAGTCATCATCACACTGGATTTTTTTGACAAGTCAATTAAAAACAAATAATTAACTGCAGACATGAAATAAATAAATAAAATGATTTATTTTCTCTGATGGCATTTTATTATCTATGGAAAATCTTAAAGAATACGCTGAAAAAATTATTTGGAGAAAATAAATAAGTTCAACCATATTGCAGGATATAGGATCAATATGCAATAATTGCTTGCAACAAGTAATGAAAATGAGAAACCAATTGCATTTTCAATAATATCAAAAATAATAGAATACTAAGAATAGTAAAATACATAACAAAACTTATACTTTGAAAACTATAAAACATTGTTCAAATAAATTAAAGAATATCCAAATAAGTGGGGAAATACCCAATATTCATGAATGGAAGACTTAACATTGCTAAAATAACAATTGTCCTCAAACTAATATACAGATTCAACACAATCCTTATCAGAGCTCCAGTTCTTTTTTTTTTTTTTGAAATGTACAGGCTGATCCTAAAATTCATATCAAATTTCAAAGGATCTAAAATAAGTCAAAATTATAAAATAACAAATAAGACTGACATTTTCCAATTTCAAGACTGACTACAAGACAATCACAATCAAGACAGTGTGTTACTGACACAAAAATTATCATTATAGATAAATGGTATAATGGAGGGTCTAAAAATAAATCCATGAATCAATAGTAAACTGATTTTTAACAAGCGTGCCAAGACTACTGAATGGGAAAATAATAGTCCTTTAAACAAAAAGTGGTGGGGGAACTGAATACGTAAATGCAAAAAGAATGTAGTTGAGGAGCATCCTGGTGATTCAGGCATTAAATCTGCAGCTGTGGTGTAGACTAAAGCCCAAGGACATGGGCTCGTGAACAAGGGCTGGGGTAAACAGCCAAAAATGAATAACTAAATGAATAGAAGTGTTTCTTCCTCCTCTGTCTTCATTCTTGCCTGTCTACTTACCCACATTCCCATATGATTTCTTTCCCAATATTTTTTAATTTTGAAATATAATGTACTTCAACCCTTACATCAGGCTACCTAATGAAAGTAACTCAAAGTGGATCAAAAAACTAAGTGTAAGAATTTGCTATGGTTTGAATATTTGTGTTTCTTCTAAATTCATCTTTTTAAAATTCTAATTTCCAAAGATAATAGTATTAGAAAGTAGGGACTTAGCAGGTTCTTAGATAATGAGGGTTAAGCTTTCATGAATGGGTTTAATGCCACACAAAAGAGGCTTCTGAGAAATTACTAGTCTCTTTCACCATGAGAGGATAAAATGCTAAGACACAGGCTATGAACCAGGAAGAAAATTTTTACCGAACATGCTGGTGCCTTGATCTTGGATTTTCCCCACAACTGTGAGAAATAAATGCCTGTTATTTATAAGCTACCCAGTCTGTGCTGTTTTGTTATAGCAGTTTGAATGCGCTAAGACAGGTATAAACTATGTATTCTAGGAAGAAATCATAAGGATGAATCTTCATAATCTTTGACTTGACAAATGATTATTTGCTATAATATCAAAAGCATAAAAATCAAAATCTGCATAAATTGGACTTCTTCAAAACTAAAAACTTTTTTGCTTTAAAGCAATGACTGTCAAGAACATTTGTGGTAAGCTTAGTGTATTACATACAGATGATGATATATGATGACACACAGCTTAAACCTGTATAGTGTTATGATGCAATGTATCTTCGATAAACTTTTTAAAAGACAGTATAAACAGGCATAAACATAAAGACAGTATAAACATGGGAGACAGTATAAACATGGGAGAGAATACTTGCAAATCATATATCTGGCAAGGGACTAGTATCTGGACTATATAAAAAAAAAAACTCAGTAATAAAAAGGCAAACAACCCAATTCAGGAATTGACAAATGATGTGAGTGTAAACTTGTCCAAGGGTAATATACAAAATGATTAAAAAGAACATGAAAAGATGCTCTATAGCAGTCAACAGGAAATTAAAAATCAAAATAAAATAGCAAAGTACCACTTTAGACTCACTAGTCTGTTAAGTGTGATTTTTTAAAAATAAGGAATCATGTTGGAAGTTAGACAGGAAAATCAGAGAGAGGAAGCATTTATCATGGTACAGACTGAACTCAAACTTTGCCCTCTCAATTGAACTTTCCTGAAAATTTTAATTTCCAGTGGAGTTGACAAGCCCCTCTTCTCCTTTCCATTATAGCTGTTATTTCATTCAAAGTACCTGCAGCACTTTTTTACATGAGCTATTTTAGGTATCTATAGCTCCTTACTAAATGACAAAATCTTTGAATTTAGGAATATAATCTTATTTATTTATGTATATTAGGCTTATGATATAAAACCTGAAACCAAAGTACATAGTCAATATGCTTATATAAGTGAACACATGAATGAATGAGTCAATACATGAAATAATTAAAATATTGATGAATAAATCAATAAATTGATTGATCAATAAATCAATAACTCAAGTTGAGACCACAGAGGACCTGCCTCTGAAACTCCCTGAACTGGAGAGCTGCTCTGAGTGAGTCCCATCTACCAAGTGATCCACAGAGTTCACAGGGGTTGATTGTGTACTCCCTGACTGAAGAGCTAGAGAGGAGAGCCCTGGCCCCACCATCATAAAAAGCTTCAGTCTCTATTTAGCAGAAAACAGGGCAACTTCCTGTGAAACTCCCTGCACTAGAGAGCTGCAGTGAATGAGTCCCTCCCCGCCCCAACAGTGACCAACAGAGCTCAGAAAGGCTGAAAGTGAGCTTGCTCCAAAGCCGCAGAGGGGAAGAACCTTGCCCCCACCATCAAATGAAGCTTCAATCTTTTTGCTCAGCAGAGCACAGAGATCCTATCTCTGAACTTCCCTGTTCTGGAGCACAGTGGTGAGACCCATCCCCACAAAAACCAACAATCAGAAGCTGCCTGTTGCCTTAGTGCTCAACAAGGCACACAGAAGAGGCAGCCTGTGAACTTGCTCCTTCAGCTGGAGAGTTTCCTAAAAATAGTGCACAAGAGAAAAACTGCCCACCAACCGTACATATACCAGTGAACACCTCCTTAAACAGCATTAGTGACCCACCACAAAAGAGCATTCTGGAGAACAAAACTGACCCTACTCATACTGAAGCCAAGTAGTACCAGCCACAACAGGACACAATATCATCATATAGAAAGAAATGTAAAGTAAAAGTAAAAGAAAGCCACAGAGCTAAATTCAAGACAAAGAAAGCCACACAAAAATCTAAGTCACCAAAAGAAAATTTGAATGGCCCAAAAAGAAGAAGACGTCAGGATCTCCCACACAAAAAACTCCATTGACATTTTTAGGACAACTAACAAATAGAACTCCAAATAATAGCTATCTTAAAAAGCTGAAGAAGATGATGCACGAAGCACATGCAACTAACAAGAGGCCAATTGGAGGACCTCAGAAAAGAAATGAAAAATCAAAGGAAATACTTCACAAGGGAGATTAGGCCCTGAAGAAAATTCTAGTATAAATGCTAGAGGTGAAAGATACAGTCAAGGAGTTGAAGATAAACATGGAAAACTCCAAAAATAGACTCATTCTCACAGAAAAGCAAGTTCCATAAACAGAATCAATCTCACAGAGGAATGAATCTCAGAAATTGAAGACAATGTCACAAAGGCAACTCTAATGAAAGAAGAGAGATAAACAAGATTGTGGGAAAATGAAGAAACCTGAACAAAATTCTAGACCATGAGAAGAACAATCATAAGCATAATTGGTATCACAGAAGAAGAGAGGGGAAAAGGAACAGAAAACTTACTTAATGAAGTAACAGCAGAGAGTTTCTCACAACTGTCACAAAAAAAACCTATTGCAGACATTGTAGGAAAACTAGTAAAAACCAATGACAAAGAAAAACTACTCAAAGCTGATAGAGAAAAGAGAAATACACCTAAAAATGTTCACCCATCAAACTATAATCAGAATTCTCAGCAGAAAACTTATAGACCAGCAGATAGTGGAATGGAGTATCAAATTACTAAACAGTAGGAAATAACAGTCAAGAATACTTTACCCTGCAAAATTATTGTTAAAATATGATGGAAAAATAAAGGTCTGCAGTGATAAACAAAAGTTAATGAATGTTTCCATCACCAAGCTTGTCATTCAAGAAATCTTGAAAGGTATCCTAAAACGTGAAAAATGAAAACAAAGATCTACCAAACACTGAGAATAGTGATAAGTAGAAAAGCAAAAACAGAAACAAAGACACAACCAACAGGTGAGATCAACAACAAAAAATGACTAATGTGTGAAAGAAAATCATGGAATCTGTGCAAAATCATGATATGGAAGACATGAACAACTTGAACAGACCAATCACAAGCACAGAAATTGACACAGTAATTAAAAATCTCCCAAAAAACAAGAGTCCAATTGGATTCACTAGCAAATTCTATCAAATATTCAAAGAGCTAAGCCCCATCCTCCTTAAACTCCTCCACAAAACAGAAGACAGGAGAAAATTTCCAAATTCATTCTGTGAAGTCAATATTATACTCATTTCAAAATTTGAAAAAGACATCACCAAGAAAGTAAACTATAGACCAATATCACTGATGAATATAGTTGCAAAATCCTTAACAAAAATCCTGGTAAACCAATTTCAACAATACATTTTAAAATGTATACACCACAATCAAGTGGGATTAATTCCAGGGATTCAATGTAATGCTTTGCATCAACAAAGGGAGCACTTAAAATTATATGATCATATCAGTAGTTGCAGAGAAAGAATTGGACAAGATTCAACCACCATTTGTGTAAAGACCCACACCAAAATAGAAATAGAAGGCACACACCTCAGCATATAAGAACAATATATATGACAAATCCATAGCTGACACCATTCTCAACGGTGAAAAACTAAGTTTTTCCCCAAAGATTTGGAACAAGACACAGCTACCCATTCTCGCCAATAATATTCAACATAGGTCTGGAAGTCTTGACCAGAGCAATAAGGCAAGAAAAGCACATTAAAGGAATCCAAATTTGAAAAGAATAAATAAAGCTAGTATTATTTGCATATGACATAATATTGTACCTGGAAAATCCAAAATGCTTCACTAAAAAATGCTAGAAACAATAAATGAATTATAAAAGAGGTAGGATATAAAGTCAACATACAAAAAAAATCAGTATGGTGCTCCTATATCTAAACAAGAAATGGAGGAAAAAGTAATTGAGAGAAATCCCATTTACAATAAAGATCAAATGCCTGGTAATAAATTTAACAAAGGAGGTGAAAGGCCTCTGCAAAGAAAAATACAGGACCTTAACAAAAGAAATAGAAGACACAAAGAGATAGGAAAAGAATTCATGTTCATGAATTGAATGAATTAATGTTATTAAAATTACAATTCTACCCAAAATGATATATAGATTTAATGCAATCCCCATCAAAATCTCAGGAACATTTACAAGGAAATTACACAAACAATAATGAAGTTTGTATGGAACCACAAAAAGGTTCGGATAGCCAAAGATATCCTATGAGAGAAAAAGAATAGCAGAGAAATCATCGCACTCCCTGAATTCAATCTGTACTACAGAGTGATCATCATCAAAACAGTATGCTTCTGAAACAACAACAGACTCACATATCAGTGGAATGAAATTGAGAGTCCGGATATAAATCACACCTATAAGAACTGTCCCAAGAGTATATCATGGAGGAAGAAAAGTCTATTAAAAAAATGGTGTGTTGGGAAAACTACAAAGACATCTTAAAAATTAAAAAGGAAAATAAAAGTAACTAGATTGCCCATTAGAATTATGCACAAAGGTTAACTCAAAATGGGTCAAAGATCTGAAAATAAGACCTGAAACCATAAAATACTTGGAAGAAAATATGGAAAAAATGTTTCATGACCTCAACCCCAAAGATTTCTTTGAGGACAGAACAACTATGGCAAAAGAAACCATAGTAAATCTAAATAACTAGTATTACGTCAAACTAAAAAACTTCTGTTCAGCAAAAGAAACCACCACTGAAACAAAAAGTAAACCCACAGAATTAGAGATGATATTAATGCAGTATATGTCACACAAGAGATTAATCTCCAAAATATATAAAGAGATCACACACCTCAACAATAAATAGGCAAACCGCCCACTGAAAAAATGGGCAGAACTGAATATTTAAAGAAGATGCAAGGATGACCTACAGACACATGAGAAAATGGTCTACATCACTCGATATCAGAGAAATGAAAAAAAAAAACCCCACATGAGATTCCAGCTTACACCAGTGAGAATGGCCTATATCAAAAAAAAACTAGAGGCATGAAGTGTTGGAATGGTGTGGAGAAAAGAAACCTCTTTGGAAAACAGTATGAAGATCCTACAAACAAATAAAGATGGGTCTGCCATTTGAGCCAACAATCTCACTCTTGGGCATATATCCAAAGAACACAAAATCTTTAATCAGTAAAATTACCGTCACCCCTGTGTTCATAGTAGCACAGTTCATAATAGCCATGACATGGAAACGAACCTAAATGCCAATCAACAGATAACTGGATAAAGGACTGTTGTATGTGTCTCAACAGAATTCTGTGCAGCTACTAAAAAAAATGAAATTGTACCCTTTGTAGCATTCTGGGTGGAACTGGAGGGTAATTAGTTAATTGAATTAGTTAGAAATAAAAAAAAATACATGATGGTTTCATTCATATGTGTGATATAAAGTAACAAAACAAACAAGCATGCAAACCTTAACAAAATTCACAGTACACAAGACAGTAGCTACCAGGGGATAAGTGGGGGAAGAAAAGGAAGGAGGGAACATGGTGGTGGTAAAGGGCACTAAAACTCTGGCTGTTGGTGTGCTGTGAAATAAACACAGACTGAAGTGTGGACTCATATTCTAAAATGCATATAGCGTTGTAAACAAAAGAAATTATACAATTGCTACTGTTAAAAAAGATCAAGTCATCTGATTTTTCTGGAAATTAGTTTTCTGCAGTTTACTGCCCATCCCTCTTCCAGATATGCTGAGTCAACAGACTTTCATAAAGTAATGATCCTCCTCAGGTGCCTATGATGTTTCCAACCTAAATACATCAAATGATTACATGAAAAAGAATGTCTACAATATCCATTGCCATTTATTGAATGTTTACTGTGTTCTAGACTCATTGCTTGACATTTTTCATATGTTAGTTCATATCCTTAATCTGTTCACTAGTGTACCAAATTAAGATGTTAAGAATTTCATAGCTCTCATAAATATAACTGGGCATATACATATATATATATGGATATTTATTCCCCCTTCAAAATCAAATAAGCAACAATTTTCTCTATCTGTAATTTAAATCTAATCTGGGGTTATATAGTCTTAATGACCCCATTCAGATCCTGGGTTTAAAATAATTGCACAAGTTTACATATTTCTTTGTGTCTTTTGGACCCAGCAGGTCATTCGATTCTCAAAACACCCATGTGTTCTTGGGCAAGGCATATCCTTCACCATTTCCCAAACAGGAAGAAGTTAACAGGCTTACTAAAACAATAAGGCAGCCTTGTGAAAGAGGTAAGACTAGAATACAGACCTCCCCACAGGCCACTTGTATTTTTATATTGAGGTCATTTGTGATAAAGTTTCATATTCTAAAGTGGGCAACTTTTAGATGAGCACATTTGGTTCAATTCTCGTGTCAAACTCATGAAAAGCTTTTGCAATTAAATCCCAGTGCTTCACTTCTGCTGCTCAGAACATTTTTTTTCATTGTTTTTAAGCCTTCAAAGTTTCTCCATTCTCATCTTGAGGAAATATTGTACATTTTCTCCGTTGTTTAAAATTAGTATGTAATTATGGGGCTCAAAATTTCAGGTGAAGTCAGCTGCCAAGTCTGCCAACTTCTTAACAATGCCCAGTGTGGCATCATTGGGGGTGTGTAAGAGATAGCTTTTAATTGCTCAACTTTTAGCAGTGCACTGAGGTTAATCATGCCCCAAGAGCCTGGAGGAATAGCTGAGATATAGAGCTATTAGAAATGTTCAGTGTGTCTGAGACCAACCCAACGCATCATAGGCAGAAAAGACACTTTTCCAATTTAAGATGTGCACATCATTTTTCAATGTTCAGACAAATGTCTTTAGAAATCTGATTTAAAGACTATAAAATGTTTGGCTGATCACAATTCTTCAGAACTTCATCTTCCTTTTTTTTCCTGTTAATATATGGCTTCTAATTCATGCCTCAGTCCTATGTCATAACGTAAGGAAAAGGAGAAAGACAGAATTACCACTTGCCAAATTAGGATTATATATTCACATATATCTCCAGTTATGCAAGGAGTGTGATAAGGAATTGCCTATATTAAAGAAAATTCTTGGAAATCCACTACACATTCTCTTTTGCTTGTAAGCTCTGATTAAGGGTCTTTCACAAGTACACTAGAAGCAGAATTACTAAAGGGTCTTCCACTAGTTAGCTTTTCCAAAGCAAAAAAAATTCATTTCTACCAGTTCAATTTCCAGCCCCCAACTCTTTCCTTTGCCCACAGTAACTCCAACTACTCATAATAACTTCTACTATTCACAGTTGTAAGGCTTTCACTTCACTGTTAAGATACATTCCCATAGAAAGTTATAGAATCCAGAAATATTTCCCTTTCACCATAACCCAAATATTTCCTGCCACCATTTTACTAGACCTTGTGATAACTTCCTTAGTTGTCTTCCATTTACAAGAAAGATATTTATGAGCCACTCTCAAAAAAGAATGCTTTGAATAAGAACAGTTTCTCTAGAATCAAGAGCATCATAAATGAAATGTGCCTCAGAAAAGTAATCTGTCCCAAAACAACCAACCTGAGCCTCAGAAGGTTGAAGTGACTTTCCCAAAGTTAAACAGTTTATCAAGTAGTAAGTGATAACTTTGATCCTCCTTTTGACCAATATAAGAAATGGCATATTTCTCAATGGGATACATTGAGTGCATTCAGCGGTCAGTGCATTGAAGAAGCTAAGTACTATCTTGGGAACTGATTCCATATATTAAATATGTTCTAGTTGTCACTGAAACATGATTGGCTAAGGATAGGTGTCTTAATATGTTACCAGTATCACATCACATTGAGTTACCCAAAGACCTGGAAAAAATCTTACTTAGTACCAGATCTGAGACATTTGCCCTCCAATTGAGTATCATATAAATGACCATATGGATATTTTCTCAAAAGTCTGTGACATGGAAGTAATAAACCTTGAGTTTTTAAATCCATTTCTATTTCTAATCAATTGTGTGAGCTTTGGTCAATTCATTGCTTTCTCATCTATAAAATATCAACACCAATTTATGAGAATGCATTCGGAAAAGTCAAAATTATTTAACTTACTAATATATATTTAGACTTAGCATATGCCAGGCACTATTGTGTTTTACATGCATTTACTCATTTCCTGAATAAGGAAAATTACTCAGTTTTTTAAATATCTTGAACAAGTTCACAGAGATAGTAAGCCCTTAAACACGAAATCGCAATCACTACTTCAGACTGAATCCTACTACCCTACATTGTATTTATTGCCACCATCATAAAAAGTATTGCAGAAGTAGGAAAACAATGACCATTTCTTGCATTAAGATACACTTAAGGAACCTGATAATATAGCAAACCAGATATTAAAAGAATTAGAGAATTAAGCTGTACATTGAAAGACTGAATAGGAATTGGCTTTCTAGGTTGGTAGATATGATTATTTCGCAGGGATGACAGTGAGCTTGAAGGTATTCATGGAGCAGGAAGAAACATGTCATGTTACACTCATATGGAGAGTACTTTTTGAGGAGTCATGGTAAATAAAGTGGATGTGAGAATCAATAAAATATCTTGTATCAGTACATAGTTTTTCTGCATAGCACTTACCACAGCACTTATCTTCTTGATTGTTTGGTTAATGTCAGTTTCTCCCACTAGACAGTAAGCTCCATGAAAGTGGAAACCATATCTGGATTTTTTTGCTCCATTGTATTCTCAATGCCAGATACATTGCTTACACATGGCAGATGCCTATTAAAGATTTCTTGAATAAGTGTGTTAATGTGTAAATGAATGAATCAATATTCAATGATTGTTGAAGTGTTTCCATAGTTGAGCTCACCTGTCAGATGAAGGAATATATACTTTATTCAGTTAAAAAAAGAGTCATTTTTGTGTGCTTGAGCAGGCTGGGGTAGTGAGAATGGGAATGGAAAGGCAAACATAAGAGCTATTTCAACGTGGGAATCAATAACACATGCACTCTCCTGTATGCTTTCTACCTTAGCTGTCCCCTGATAGACATTTCTCTACCAACTGCAAGCTCTGTCACGGCACCAATTTAATACAGAAAGAATGTGAAGAGACGACGGACCAAAATAAAAAAGAATTATTTCTTAGTTCTCTGAAAATCTGAGCACTGGTATACAAAAGTTCCGTGGTCTCAAAAGTCCCCTTTCTCATTCTTTGTTTTCCCTACACAAAATGCTCCCACCTTCTTTGTTTTTTTTTTCAAACAGCTCTGGTTTGGCAAAATTTAATTGCCTGTTTGGGATGAGGTCCCTGAAGGTCTCCGAAGTTAATTATTTCTGGCTGGTGAAGATCGGAAACTTTGAACTCTACTCATGAGATAAATGGTCTGGTAGCACTTTGGAACTTCATCTTACTTAAGTTATTAAGCAGCTCATCACCTTACTCCCTGCATTTGGAATTGAATCTGGAAGAGAACTGGACCCCAGATATCATGAGTAGGCTGAGGATGTAGGATTTATAGATTTAACTCAGAGTAAAACATGCTCCAAAGATAGAATTCTGATCACAGCTTCCTGATAATCATATAGATCTATGGGTTTGTGGGCCTAAATGAAGAGAAGAAAAGAGATGGCACAATTTATGTAAACCGAAATGCTCAATGAAAGACAGATTCTTGTAGTTACAATTTCTGAATATGTAAGGGGGACTTAAAAAGCATTTTTAGCTTCAAATCCAGTATAAATGTTTTAGAAATGCCTAAGTCTATTTTCTAGCCTTAGTGGATAGAGTGACTGACATTAGTTTGTTATACTGACAGATGGATGCACAGGACTACAGGGTCAACAGATTGCATATTTTCATACTCATGTACTTAAGATACATGGTGGAGAAAGAGTAAGAAACTGGGTAGCATATGTGTGGAGCCCCAGACATCTTCTGGAAGTCATCTGATTTAGTTTAAAGCCCTTGGGTAAAGCATGTTTTGCTAACATTTCTGTATTTTTAAAGAAAGTGACAATTTGGTTTAATCTTGTTCTGGCTCATCAAGATAAGATAATAGATAGATGAATATTGCCAAGAGGCAAAAGATGTCTAATCTAGCAAGTTGAAAATTGAAATAACCTAAAGGTCTTGATGCAAAGCATACAAATGACCTCAATCTTCCTTATGTTATAACTTTTCTAAGGGAGACTGAACAAGGATGTGTATGGATCAAATGTCAGTGAAAGAAACATTTGCCTAAGAAATTAAATAATTTAATTAGATACTACCACCAAGTACTGCAGATCAAAGAGTTTGGCAATTGCAATTTAACCTAATCTAAATGAATCTTTTTTTCTTCAGAGGTTTCCAGACGTTTGGGAGTTTGAGAAGTTGGGAAGGCTTTTGAAATTTTGCCAGGAGCATTTGCAAGGAGATCATCACTGTTCCAAATTTGACAACTCTTGGAAAATTGTTATTTTGCACAGTCTCATTCTGCTCTATCTTGGTATTTTAAAGGGAGTTCCAAAGGTGAGTGATAGGAAAAGACTCCAATTTCTTTCCTTTTTTCCTTTCTCCATCGTTTTTGTTTTTGCTTATGGATCTATAACCATTTATTCAATAGAAATAAAATTTCAGAAAGGCAAGGGGCAGCCATTAGTTGAAAAGAAAGTTTATCGTATAACTAATTTGCAGATGACAAGACTAAGATGGAAAACATGTTAGACCCATTTTCGCCAGGAATTTTTTAATGATAATTCTAGTATGAGACAATAAGCACTGTTTTTAGAGGGCACGACCCAGACTAAATGAAGAATTAGGCCCTTCAATTTAGATGCTGAGGAGTTTTAAGTATAAGAGGGAAATTGTCATCAATTTTAGTTCTATAGGTCCAAGCACAATACTAATGGAGACAAGGTCAGGGGTTCCATCTCAATCTCTACCATTTAAAAACAAGTGTCCCCACAGTCACAGAATGGTCACCAATTTTTGTCAAATTGGTTGTTAATTTATTCTACTTGGCTTATGAGAGACTGAGGGGGATAGGTGTTTATAAACCCTCCCTCAACGTTGGAGAAGAAAATATATCCTGTTGTTCATTTGGAATGATAGATCAAATGAAGGAGAAAAACATTTATTTATCAATATTTACTATTTGTCAGTAAAAATCAGTGTGTTTATAAAGTTCTAGTAACAACAGAGACCTTTAATGGCATTAATAACCAGCTGTTCATGTGTATGTAAGACTAGTTCATTCTCCCATGTGCATCCAATCCATCATCCTTCTGGGTAGATGTTTTACTGTGAATGACCCAAGTATAGATTACTGGGAATGAAATATGCCTGTTCAAGGAAATTGAAGATATGACTGCACAAAGTTAGAATGTAATAAACATTATATATGTGTGTGTGTATGTGTGCATACTCACAGGCATATGTATATGTATATTATATGCAGGGCATTCATTGTCATTTGACTTGTTTTTCTGAATTTTCCCTTTTTAGAGATGAGTATATCAATTTTTTACTTAGAAAGGTAGAGGCAATTCAAGGAAAATACTCTTTCTCAGAGTCCTGTGATAAGCAAAGGCAGAACCAGAATTAGGTCTCTCAAGCTCTGAAAAAAACACCTATGCAAGCAGGTCACCATCCCATCCATCCCTTACATAAGTTGTCACTTCATCCATGATTTCCTGTTCTTGTGTACTTAGCCTATCTGAGAGGTTAAACAAGATAGGAAAGGAGACACAAGCTTGGATACTTGGAGTGCAGGGCAAGAAATAGGGAGAATTATAGAATCTATTTTGCTACTTTTAAGGACAAAAGTGCATCTCCCAATTCAGAGATGGTTAGATAAACTCCATCCTTTAGCAAGTCCCTTCGATAGTCAACATGTTTCTCCAACAAAGAAGAAAATATAGTAGATTCTCTATATTCTGGGGAATGATCATTTTTGTTTTATTGTGTTTTTAATTTTTACTAAGGTAAATCGTAGAATCCTGACATGTTACATACAGATAGAAGGGTTCTTAGAGATCATTTAATTTAACTTAGACTGAAAATTAGAATTTAAGCCAGTGAAAGAAGAAACTTTTCTAGAGACATCCAGTGAGCAGCAGAAGCTTCGAGGAGAGGATTAGAAAAGTCTCATGAAGGAGCACACATACATTGAGGGGTGCTTGTCATACAAATAGCCATGTCATGGTAACAGACAGATGGAAAAGTTAGAGGCTGTCGTTCAATATGGAACAGCTAAATATCTCCAGTCACACATTCATTCAGCAAACAGTTCTGGAGTACCTTCCATATACCAGGTATTAATCTAGGTTTGGTGCATACAGCAGTTAGTTAAACAGACAAAACTCCCTGGCATCATTGAGCATGCACTGCTACTTCAGAGAGGTGATGAACAAACATAAGTTATCGATAAAATAAAATGTGCTAGGAATAATTATTCTAAGGAGAAAAATAATGTCTCAAAGAGAAATTCAAAATGTCACGGAATGGAGATGAATTTTCAGAGTGGTCAAAGATTTCATTGAAAAGATACTGTGTAAAGACCTCAGGGAAGTAATAAGGTAAGTCATACAATGATCTGAGTTCATATATATGGAGTAGCAGGATCACATTGATCAAAGGCTCTGAGAAAAGGACAATTATGAGTGTTTCAGGAAGAGTGAGGAAGCCAGTGTGACTGGAGCAAAGTGAGCAAGAAAAAGTAGTAGCAGCTGGGGGGGTAGAGATGTCATGGAGAAGCAAACTATGTAAGACCTCATAGGTCATAGTAAGGAAATTGATGTTTCATGAGGCTGAAATGGGAAGCTACTGAGATTTTTTAATGGAATAGTGACCTGATCTGACTTACAACTTAACTGAATCATTTGAACTTAATGGGGGCAAGGACAGAAACAGGGAAAGAAATAAGGATGTTGCTGCTAAAATCCAGGTAAGTAATGAAGATGACATGGATTAAAGGATGGCTGTGCAGGTAACAAGAGGGGTAGTTAGAGTTTGAATAGTATCTGTGATTCCTCAGGACTTTAAGACTTTATATATTCAATTATTCATTCAATATGTATCAGGTTATTATGAACACTGTTTTAGGTACTAGGGATACACCAGTACACAAAGTGGACAAGACACCTGAATTAAAGTTTACATTTAAATGGAAGTAAATGATAATAAAGTAAATAACAAAGTCATTCAAGCAATTTCAATTAGAATTCACTATAAGATAAATTAAAGCAGACTGAGGTAAAGAGAGTGCTGAGGGTGGTAAGAAACTTTTCAGATAGACTGATTAATCAAGTCCTTTACTACCACACACTCTTTTAAAAACATCACATTAGATTTTTACAATGTTAACTGGGACTCAGCCAACATAACACAGAAAATGGAGGAGAGGCTGAAATTGTAATTTCAAGTGGGAGAGGGTCTTCATAGACCTCAAGGGTTTCATGAAATATTCCGTTTACATAATATTGTTTCACATCAAGAAGTACTTTGGACCACTTTATGTCAAGCACTGTGGTAGATATTAGCACCCAAGTAAAATGGAGGTATGATCAATCTAAGAGAGACAGATAGGAATAAGAATGGACAATATTAAGACTGTCAGAAGGTACCCTTTTGGTAGAGATTAGTAACTCAGCTGACTGGGATTCCACCATTTCTATGAATCTGATTTGTCTTGAAAAATGAGGAACTAGTGAGGGAGGTAGGAAGGTGATCTCCTTTTCCTCTCAGAGAAAAATGATCTAAAAAGGCATCTGGTAGAAGAGGGCTAGAGAAATTTTCATATAACCATTTTCAAAAAGATAGGGAATTTACTTTTTTCCAAGGAAGGGAGGAAATTGTTACCTTTGCATTTGTTCCTATTATAGATATCCTATTTGTATTTCAAATCATATAGCAAAATAAACAAAAAACAAAGAAAAATAATAATGTTTAATATACAAAATTTGATTCAAAGCTTAAGTCTTTATGATGCTATGATACAATATTCCTACAATAATTTTATGGACAAAGAGAATGACCTTGCACACTCTAATTTTTTCCACTTTCCTCACTCCATCCTTCCATATTTATTTTCATTATTTCAGATAAAATTAGCTATCCATCCAATGAATAGTGGCAAGTGGGAAGAATGATCATGGATAATGCTACAGACGTGTTTGAGTTTCTTCTTATTGGAATCTCTAACCATCCTGAGTGGAAAGTCACATTTTTCACATTAGTGCTTATAACTTACCTCAGCACTTTATTAGGGAATGGACTTATCATCTTTCTTATTCATTTTGACTCCCACCTCCACACTCCAATGTATTTCTTCCTTAGCAACCTCTCTTTCTTAGACCTTTGCTATGGAACAGTCTCCATGCCCCAGGCCTTAGTACACTGTTTCTCTACCCATCCCTACCTCTCTTACTCTCGATGTTTGACCCAAATGAGTGTCTCCTTGGTCTTGGCCACAGCAGAGTGCCTCCTACTGGCTGTCATGGCTTATGACCGTGTGGTTGCTATCAGCAATCCCTTGCGTTATTCTTTGGTCATGAATGGCCCAGTGTGTTTCTGGCTAGCTGCCACTTCATGGGGGGCATCACTAGTGCTCACTGCCATGCTCATCTTCTCCCTGCAGCTTCGTTTCTGTGGGGCTAATGTTATCAACCATTTTGTTTGTGAGATTCTCTTCCTGCTTAAGCTGGCTTGTTCTGATACCAGCCTCAATGAGCTTATGATACTCATCACAGGTATCTTCACTCTGCTCCTCCCCTTTGGGTTTGTTCTCCTTTCTTATGTCCGAATTGCTGCTGCTGTCCTAAGAATCCGCTCTGCTCAGAGTAGGCTCAAGGCCTTTTCTACCTGCAGCTCTCATTTAACTGTGGTTACAATCTTCTATGGGGCAGCTATTTCCACATATATGAAACCTCAGTCTAAGTCATCCCCTGACCAGGACAAGTTTGTCTCAGTGTTTTATGGAGCTGTGACACCCATGTTGAACCCCCTAATATATAGCATGAGGAACAAGGATGTTAAAGGGGCAATGAGGAAAGTTATGGCAAAAAGGGCATAGACCTTCTTTGCTTCTAAATATTTGCAGTAACACTCAGTTGCATCTTGTCTTATAGCAAAAATTGTTGAAAGTATCTGACTTCACCCTTAGAAGAGTAGGTGCTTGCCCTATGAGAAGCTTCAGGAAGTGTTCCCATCACAAGATATGAGACTTGGATTTCCGTTAATGGCATGATTATGCTCTTTCTTTACATATACCATGCTTGAGGTCACCCAATAAGTTACTTACCTTCAGATAAATAAGCTTATCAGAATCCCTTCCTTCCTTATGGAAAAAGCCAATGCAACAGAAGAATCTCTTATGAATGTTAGCTGAAGGAAAGGCAGAACGTAAATTGGAAAATAGGACAAAGAATGGCATGATAAAAGGCCAGAACACAAATGTCAGAAATGTTATGACTTGACTGAGAGCAAACCCTATGTAACTATTATTTCATTGCTCCATTTAACTCACAATCATCAGAAAATTGTATTAGAGACATTTCCTACATTCATGTGGAACGCTTTTTCATAAACTTCTTTCTAATCTATTTTATTGTATATATTTTATTTTGTTTAATGATATATCTATGAAATTGGTAAAAACAAGAATGACACCACAATTCCCCCTCATGTTATTAATGAGAAAACAGATCCAGAGAAGGACTTGAGACTTATCTAAAGTCATATATGACTTTTAGAATAATCAAAATTATAATTCAAATCACATGTATATAACTCTGAACTTTTCCAATATTGTCTAGAAAATTATTTGGAGTCAGAAATATATATATATATAGTTAACATTTATGGAGCACTTGCTATATGCCAGGCACTGAGGTAAGCTCTTTAAATAAATTATCACATGTATTTTTCACAACAATTTGATGAATGAGTGCTATTATCAAACCATATTAGAGAAGAGGAAATAGCCTCCTTAAAGTTAAGTGACTTGACCATGGTCAAAGATCAAATAAATAGCAGAACAATTTAAGCATTTAAATTTAGGTCTGGCTGATTACAGATTCTGTTCATGGTATATAAACTATAAGGAATTTTAATTATAATTTAAAGCAGTGATTTTGAATCAACTACTGTGATGCAGTTTATGTACAATAAACCTTATTCAACTGCAGTGTGTAACTTAATGAATTTTGATAGAATGATATCTCCACATGATATCTACCACAATCAAGCTACCTAATAACTCTATCACCTCTAAAATTTCTTTGTGCCCTTTGGCAGTCTACCCACTCCTCCACCTCCAATTTTTGCTGGTCACTGATCTAATTACTTTGTTGTATGCTGGTCTTAATTTTCTAGAAATGACTACAAATATACATGTGAAATATTTTGTACATACACATGTACTCTTTGTGTCTAGATTCTCTAAACATGCTTCCGAGAGTTGTCCATATTGTTACATACATCAGTAGTTTGGTTTGCTACTTTTCATTGCTGAATGATATTCCATGGTACAAATTTACCACATTTTTAAAAACCCATTCCTTGTTGATGAACACAGTGCAGTGATTTTTAAACTTTAGCTCACATACCCCGTAAATTCAATTACAGTGCCTCAAACCTATCAATGGAGGTGAAGTTTTCTGTGAACAATTTCGTTTGAAAGTGGAGTTTTAGAATAAAATTTAAAAGTGTTGGTAAGCAAAGATCTCATTTTAGATGAGAAATCTAAGGTTCAGTGGATAAGATGAAAATATCCCAAGACCATGATAATATTTGAAAACAGATCTAGACCTCAGACTCAGACAACCCGTCTCCTGCTCCCACTTGCTTTGGGAAATTCCATGAAACATTATGAAATCTCTTCCCAAATAGCCTGATGGCAAATCAGAGACAACTGAGTACATAAAAAATATGATGCACAGCACCTGAATATGAAGCAAGTCCCCAGTAGGCAGGAGTTGATAATGACATTGTGGTGCAAAGAGGTAGTAGGCATACAAGAGACTCACTAAAAGAAAAAAATGAGAATGAATAAAACAACTTATCAAAGTAGCTTAATGTTCAAGTAAATTAAGAATTTATTCAAATTTCATCTGTTATACACTTGTAGAGGTATATGGTAATCCTAGCCACTAAAACTATGTTTTAATAGCAAGAAAGAAAATAACATTTAAGGAAAAGACAAATAATTTCAGTATTTATTTTATTCACTCAAGAATTAGCTTTCTACTTTCAATCAGGCACTCTGCTAGGTGTTAGAAAAATTTAATATTTTATGCAAAGATCACCTTAATATCAAAATGAATACTTCAAATTAAGATTCTGAAAACTTAAATGGGGTAAATCAAAATTTTAGAAGAAAAAAGATTAAATCCTTCAGGTAAAAAGAAATGTAGAAATTTGGAGAAACGGTAGCTCATTTGAATGACCCTGTCTTTGGGGGAAGAAACATTTCACTCTCTTACATGTTGGTTTACAGCTCAAAATGAGAATAGTATTTTCACTAGTGGTAGCACTACCACTAAGTGGTAGTCCTGTCTCTTATTGATTTGTTGGTATAGGCACAGCCTACGGACAGAGGAACATAGTAGAGTCTGGAGATGGAGACTGGAATTGGTTCTGCTCCTAGTTATATTACCTTAGTTATATCAATGTATGGCCCTCAAATTTTGGTCATCAATATAATAGCAAGGTTGTGTTTTGTTATCCAAGGACTTCTTTAGTTCTAACATTTTGCATCCAGGTGTTACTTTACAAAGATTTTCTTTTCTTGAAAATGGAATCATATCATCAATTTACTCTGCAACCTGCTTCTTCCACTTGACAATTTATCATAGACTTTTTTCCAGATCAGTATATATAAACCTATCTGCCTGATTTTAAATATTAGCTTTGAATGAAAAAGTAGGTACACATAGCAGCTAGTTAGCATAGTTTGGGTCCATCCAGCATTAATATTCTGTTTCTAGGCATCTAAACCCCAGAGGCCATGTTATTCAGCAGTGATATTAATTAATTTTAAATATAAAAATGAACTCTATGATGATGTTGTGAAATGAAAATCAATTCTGGATTCTTGAAAACTCCTAAGGTTGAATACCACTTCTCCTCTTGATCAATCACAAAGAGGGGGGAAACATCTCACTGTGTACCCCAGATCCCAGACAGCTTACCTTACTTCACCCTGGAAAGCACATAAATATTGGTCAGAAACTAAGATAGTTCTTTGAGAAATTGAGGAGAAAGTTTGCCAAACAGGCTTGAAATGATAATTTTCCATTGGGAACTTAAGAAAAGTCACCATACTCCATTTTTAGTATTTGAGACTTCAGTTAAAGAGAGGCAGTGGGGTATAATTGGGTCTCAAGCCAAACTTGTTGGATTCAAAGCTTCATTCTGTAATTCTTTTGTTCAATTCACTCTCTGTTTTTTAATGTAGTTACCTCTGTGTAATAATAATAGAACCTGTAGACCAACCCATTGTAGTTATTTCAGGCAAGAAGGGATTTTATCTTATTTCTTCAAGGAAGCTTTCCCCAGAACCCATCCCTCTCTGTTTAGCCCTGGTTAGATGACGCAATTGCATTCCTTGCACTTAATAACATTTTATTCAACTCCTAATTTAACATCTTTCCTAGTATTTTATAATTAGCTGTTTTGAAATGTTTATTCCCAATTAAAATATAGGATTATCCAGAGCATGAAGTTTGCTTTATTCCTCTGTCTCCCTAACATAGTTGTTGACACAGAGTACACGCACAATAAGAATTAGTTAAATGAGTAGGTGCTAAGCCAATGTTTCTCGGACTCTCTGTGATAAAGGACAGTTGTCCTTTAAATTTCCAAGCTATTACAGATTGATATTTTATTAAATACAATAAAATGTCATGGCAATGTCAAATCACTTTTAAGAGTGCTTAATGATTACTCTTAATTCTATAATTAGCTCATTGCAGTTTGCGTAGGACTCAGACAATTTGCAAAGATACATCATTCCTGGCCCCTAAAATCTTGATAACTAAACTGGAAATTTTAGTAAGAATACACATAAAAATAATAAGCAAGTACAATGTATATTCAGAGCATAACTGAGAAAACCATGAAATCAATAAAAGTATTATAAATAGGTACATGCACAGATGAAGTAAATCAATGACGCTGTGAATGAGAGGGTGCAGGATTATATTTAGACAGAGATAGCTTATTCAGTACCTCAAAGCTAACCTAAGGAAAAGTGGAATTTCCAGAAACTATTCAAATCAAAGATGGCTGGAATGGGCTAGGACAAGTCAGGTAAAAGTGAAGACAAAGCAGAAACCTCCAGTAAACCCTGGGTAACCACTACTCTTTCCTCGATCATTCATTATCTTCTTGAGTCGCTGTGTTGAGAATTCTCCCTAGAGATAATTCTACACCTTAGTCATTTAAGAGAAGAAATGGAGTTGATACAGTTAGTAAAAATTTGCTAATAGTCTTGAAATTAGTGGACAAAAACAACTTATATTTAATGACTTAGAAATAAAATTCCCAAGTAAATGTACTGTTTCAACTCAGTAGTGGGATTTAATTGTCTTTTGGTGACTTAGTCCCTGAAGTCTCTTCAGTGAAATCACTTCTTTGAAAGCAAAATGAATAAACTCAAAGGCAGCAGTTGAGAATGTTTAGGATTCTTCTCTCATTCATATTTTACACCATTTTAGCCCTGATTTCTAAAATTCTGAGCATACTCAAGACACAAACCATTGTAAAAGCAGGTGAAGAACCATATACCCTGACAAGGAGAGATAACATTTTTGCATCTTGGAATAAACCAACATGTGTGCGTGTGTGTGTGTGTGTGCGTGTGTGTAATGGTCAGTCTTGACATGAACTCCTAAGATGCACCTGAAGTTCATCCCCCTAGAAAGCCTCCAACATGACAGTAAGCTGATGATGCTGTAACACACAAGGGGCTAGGTCAACTCGAGTCAGAAAGACCTGTCTTTTTTTTTCTCCATAGGTGAGTAAAATCAATTCAGTTCTAAAATATTCATTGAGTTCCTGTTATGTGTCAGAAATTGAACCAAGTACTGGAGTTAAAGAAATAAATAAAATGCAAATTCTACTTTTAGATGTTTCACAGTATATTCTGACCATATTGCCTTATTTCTGTCATCGTTCATTGAATTCTCTTCCACACTCCCGAAAAGAAAAGTCAACCAGTGTAGCCACAGTGTCATCAGTGTTAATTCTCATATGAGGCCTGTTTAAAAGTAAAAATAGTTCACCCATATATATATATATATATATATATATATACATATACATATATACATATATATGTACAATAGATATATAATTATTCCAATTTTTAAATTGAGTATTATAAGCAAGTTAAACAAATTGCTAGCATCACACAGTGAATCCATGATTTCAAACTTGGATACAGAATTCATGCTGTTAACCACCATTCTATCCTCTCTGGTATGGATAACAGAAATTCCTGTTTATAAGCACTATTCATTCCATTAAGTATATCTTGAGCAACTAGGAGCTTTCTGAAGACTCAGAGAAGAAATTTCTTCAAGCAACCCTAAATTTTAATATTTAAAAGTGAAATGAGTCCTCTTGAGACCATGTTCTTGCATGGCGTTTGAAACCAAGATGGTCGTCTTTGGGAAATCTGCATAAAGAAAAGCCTTGAAGTGTGCTCAAAATATTTCTGAAAGATTAAAAACTGTGAATATGTGTATGTCCACATGTGTCTAGTCAATTAAAGAAGAGATTGACCTTCAGAACGCTAAAATACTGAATAATTCAATGAAAAATGGATATGATTAGTCTGGTGAGACATTCAAATTATGCAAACTCAAAAATGTGTCCTTTGTTTTCTGTATTTATATGGTATATACTTTGAGATCTTTAGAGTTATAATATTAATATGATGACAACTGTACTTCAAAATAAGACCTGATGATTAAAAATATTGCAATTCTATTGTGAAACTCTAGTGCCCACTGAAAATTTCATGCCCTGAAAATCCCATTATTGTAACATGGTTGGTAAACTATGGGTTTGATGTCACCAATGCATAAAGACTGGATCACCGGGCATGCTTCAGTCTTCATCTCATAATTCTACTCTGAGAAGATTTTATACCTTTAGGCTGATTCTGTTTGCAGATTCCAGTTCTAGGAGTATCCAGGAAAAAAAGAACTTCTAATTTTCATTAGAGGTAGTTAAGGGCCTCCTTGTAAGATCATTCTCTGTGATAAGCAGAAACAATTGTAGTTAGAAATTTAGCAGTATCTAAGTGTTTTTTTCAGTTTGTCTGTCCTTGGCTCTGATTTAGATCAGTGAGGTTAAGGGAGGCTTTTATAATGAAGTTCTTTTTAGATTGAGATATTAAAGATGACTATGAGTTCGTCAAACAAAAAGGGTAGGAAAAATGCTTCCAGCAGAGAGAAATATAATGTACAAAAGCCCTGAAGTGGGAACAAGCTTAGTGTGGAACATGGAGAGCACACAAGGAAATAATGCAAGATAAGATTAGGGTCAGATCATTTAGAAGGTTTTTTAAACTTTTATTGACTTAACATTGGTTTATAAAAATTATGTAAGTTTTGGATGTACAGCATTGTAATTCCACCTCTGTATATGCTGCATTATGACTACCACTAAAATAGCTTCCAGGCTTGAAGGTCATGGTGAATAGGTTAGATTTTATTCCAAGTATAACTAGAAGCCCTAGAATGGTTTTAAGCATGTGAATCATATGGTCATAATTAGGTTTATTTGTAAAGGATCTCATATTAGTCCAGATGAGAGATGACGGGTACTTCAACTAAATAATTGCTCACTGTGGATATGGATATTTGTGGGTAGATTTGAAATTTATTTAGGAGGGAGAACCAATATGACTCTGATTGGCTATATATACAGACAGTAATATGGGCATATATTTTATGTCATAGATACAAACAAGCTAAAGATAAATTCTGGCTAATAGCCATAGTGAGAAAGACAATTAGAATTTTGTTATTTAAGGATCTAATTACATTTGAGCAGTAAATTAGCAATTTTCTTTAAGAGAAGAACTCAAAGCACATTTCAGGTAAGTCCAAACCTCCTCATTTTAGATGCGAAGAAATTAAGACTGGCAATTAATTTCACTGCTTTGCAAATTAATTTTGTGCCATGTATGGATGTTTTATCTCCCAAATTAGAACATGAATTACCAAACAACATCACTAGTTTTATAAGCATCTCCTCCTAATTGCCCCTGATATAAGACTGAGAATAAAGCAAAGACTCACCAAATGTTTCCCATATTAAAATTTATTGAATTTCTTCTTATGTCTCAGCAGATTTTACAAAATGGATATTCTGGTTACCAAGAATGGCAGTGAAGTGACAGATCTCATCCTCGTGGATCTGTAAAATCATCCAAAATCCCAGATGGCTTTGTATTGCACCATGGTAGTGATCTACGTGATCATATTGATGGGTAATAGTCTCATCATTTTTGTGGTTAAAAATGATGGGTACTTTCATAACCTTAAGTAATTTTTCCTAAGCAATGGGTACTTTCATAACCTTAAGTAATTTTTCCTAAGCAATCTATCCATCTTTGATATTTGCTAGTCTAGCAATTCAGTGCCATTTTTGTTGTTCAGTGGCTTAACAGACTATGCCATCATTTCCTATAGTAGCTGTTATGCCAGATGACAATTGCTTTTTTCTGGAGATGACAAAGTGTCTCCTCCTTGCTGTCATGGCCTATGATATATTTACTGCAATCTCCTCTGTGCTACACTATAATTATGAACAAATGTGTCTGCATACAGTTGGCCTTGGTAAACTAGGCCTGTGAAGTCCATTTAGTGGTAATACCAATCATTGCAATTTCTGCCCATTTTCATGGAAACAATGTTATCAACACTTTACTCATGAGTTCCAGGCCCTGTTGAAGCTCATCTGCTCAGATACCCCATTCAGACATATCCTTGATCTGGTCATTATCATATTCAGAGTGCCCCTAGCTGTCACCTTCATCCTCATCTCCTACTCTTGGATTGTGGTTGCTGTGCTGAGGATTTGCTCTGCAAAAGCCAGACTTGAGGTTTTCTCCACTTGAATGTCATCACCATATTTTATGGGACATATGATAAAGGCATGATATATTCAAAGTACTGAAAGAAAAGTATTTTCAGCCTAGGACACTATACCCTACAAGATTATCGCTTAGACCTGAAGGAACGATAAAACTTTTTCAATAAGAGAACTTAAAGGAATTCTTCATTAAAAAACCAGCTCCACAAGAAAAAGATTCTCCATAAAGTGTAAAGAAATTACACTTAAAACAGTAACATGAAAAAATTTAAAAAGTGGGGAGGAAGAATGGAGAATAAAAATGCAAATGGTTAGAATGAGAGTAAGACTAATCTGCATTCAAATAAATATAGGAAATTAATGTAGAGTAATTAATGCTAATCTTGGGGTTTCCTCAGAACACATCTCTAGGGACAAAAACAAAAAAGAAAACAAAGAGGGAAACCAGTCAAACCGTAACTACACCCAACCTACCTAAGAAGAGAAAGAGAAGAGGAAAGGCACTATCTGAAACAACACAGAGAAGACAAATTACAAAATAGTAATAAACAGTTACATATCAATAATTACCGTAAGTGTTAATGGATTATGACTCAGAGTGGCATAATAGAGCAAAAAGCACAGCTCAACCTTCTGCTGCAGCAAGATAATACTACAGTCAAAAGGAAACCAAAAAAAGAGAAAGAAAAGTCATGTTTACATCAGATAAAGCAGCTTCCAACTAAAAAGCAACACAAAAGACAGAGATGGTCATTACATAAAGATTAAGGGGTTAATGCAGCAAGAAGATATAATGCTTATTAACATATATGCACCAAATGGAGCAACAATATATACTGAGCAAAGTATTATTAGAACTGACAAGAGACATCAACAGCAACACAATAATAGTAAGAGACTTCAACAACCCACTTATAACAATGGACAGATCAACCAGGCAAAATATTAACAAGGAAGCAGCAGCTTTAAATGATCATTTGGAACAATCAGATCAACTAGATATATGCCAAACACTGCATCCAATGACTACAGAGTTCACTTTCTTTTCAAGTGAGTATGGAACATTCTCAAGTTAGATCATATGTTGGGACACAAAACATGTCTCAACACAAATTTACAAAGACTGAAATCATACCAAGTAGCTTCTCTGAACACAATGACTTAAAACTAGAAATCAATCCAAAAAGAAAGCTAAAAGACTCCAAATTAATCAGAGCAAAGCAATACATTTCTGAATGACTCTTGGGTGAAAGAGGAAATCAAAAATACTTAGAGACAAGTGAGGATGAAGACATGAGCTACCAAAATCTTTGGGATGCAGAAAAATCAGTACAAAGATTACAAAATCAGTACTATCTATTGCAAATAAAAAGACTAACTCTACATTTAAAACAACTGGAGAGAGAACAATTAAAGCCAAAAATTAATAGAAGAAAGGAAATAATAAAATTTCAAGCGTAAACAAATGAAACAGAAAACAAAATGACAATCCAGAAGATCAATGGAACCAAAAATCGGTGTCTTCAAAAAATAAACAAAATTGACAAACCACTGTCTAGACTCAAAAGAAAAAAGAGAGAAGTTTCTTATAACTTGAATTAGATGTCAAAGGGGAGGAGTTACAACAAATAGCACAGAAATAGAAACCATCATAAGAGCTACTATGAGCAGCTGTATGTCAACAAAGTGGACAGATTTCTAGACTACCACGACTGAACCTGAAAGAATTGGAAAACCTGAACAGAACAATCACAAGCAAAGAAGTTGTTGAGGAATCAAAAGTCTCACTAAAAATAAAAGCCCAGGACCAGATGGCTTTTCTAATGATGCTTACCAAACCTTCAGAGAAGAATTAATACTTATTCTTCTCAAACTCTTCCAAAATAGTGAACAACAGGAAACACTCTCAAATACCATCTGAGGCTAACAACACACTGATAGCAAAAACTGATAGTGACATTACCAAGAAGTACAATTACAGGCTGTCTACTCTCACCACTGCTTTTTAACATTTTACTGGAAATCTTAGCCAGAGCATTTAGCCAAAAAAAACAAAAAACAATAAAAGGAATCCTAATTGGAAAGGAGGAAATAAAACTATCATTATCTGCAAATGAAGTTAATATTTATAATATTAAAAACGCTATCAAAAAGCTACTAGAACTAATAAAAAAACACAGTTAAGTAGAAGGCTACAAAACAAATCCACAAAAAAATCTGTTTTTAAAAAAATTGCTTTTTTAAATACAAACAAGAGCCTAGAGGGAAACAAAATCTAGAAAACCACAATCCTTAAAATAATCAAATATCTTGGAATATACTTAACAAATGAGGTGAAACAACTGTACAATGAAAACTACAAGTCCTTTCTACAAGAAACAGAGGAGGATACAAAGAGATGGAAAGACAACCCCTGCTGGTGGTTGGGAAGGATCAACATTGTTAAAATCGTTAAAATCGTCATTTTACCTAAAGTAATATACAGATTTCACGCACTCCATATCAAAATCCCATAGGCTTATTTCCAGGAAAGAGAACAAAAAAATCTTAAAATTTGTATGGAACAACAAAAGACCCCCAATATCCAAAGTAATTATGCAAAATAATGAATGAATACAAAGGGAGTACAGTCCCAAACATTAAGTTATACTACAAAGTGATAATGATCAAAATGGAATGGTACTGGAATAATAACAGACGTACAGATCAATGGAAAAGAACTGAATCACCAGCAACTAATTCACACACATACAATCAGCTAATCTATGACAAAGTAACCAAAAGCATGTGATGGAGACAAGAACTTCTCTTCAATAAATGGTGTTGGGAAAACTGGACAGTCACATGCAAAAGAATGAAGTAGACCACTCTCTAACACCGTTCACAAAAATAACTCAAAATGCACTGGAGACTTGGACATAAGACCAGAAATCATAAAATTCTTGGAAGACAATATAGGAAAGACATTCCATGATATCAGTTTCAGAGAGGTCTTGGGAACTCAACTCCAGCATCAAGGGAAACAAAAATAAAAACAACTGGGACTACATCAAACTAAAAAGCCTGCTCACAGCAAAAGAAAACAAAAAGACAACCTACTATCTGGGAGAAGATATTTGCATTCCATGTTTCTGACAAGAGTTTAATATCCAAAATATACAAAGAACTCATAAAACTCAGTAACAGAAAAACAGGCAATCCTAGAAAAATGGGAAGAGGAATTGGAGATACATTTTTCCATAGAGGATATACAGATGGCCAGCAGACACATGAAAAGATGTTTCTACTTGAGAAATGCAAATCAAAACAACAATGAGATATTATACCTGAGAGATTGGCTATTATCCAAAAGTCTGGAAACAGCAAATGCTGGTGAAGATGTGAAAAAAGGGAACACTTTTGCACTATTGGTGGGAGTGAAAATTGGTGCAACCCTTATGGAAAACAGTTTGGAGATTGCTCAAAAACTGAAGATGGAAATCCCATATGATCCCGTCATTCCACTTCTGGGCTCCAAAAGCACTCATTCGCAGAGATGTATGCATCCCCATGTTTCTCGCAGCCCTAATCACAATAGGTAAGAACTGGAAATTACCTAAGTGCCCAACATCAGATGAATGGATAAAGAAGATGTGGCACATATATGCAATGGAATACTACACAGACATTTGAAGAGATATAATCCTGTCATTTAAATCAACATGGATGGATCTAGAGGAGATTATGCTAAGTGAAATAAGTCAAAGGAAGAAAGATAGATACCAGATGACCTCACCCATAGGTGGAACGTGAATAGACAAAACAAAGGAACAAACAAAACAAAACCAACTTTTGACACTTGCAATAGAACTGAGGTTATCAATAGGGAATGGGATAAGGGTGGCAGGGCAGGTGGTGGTGGGGCACACTGGACAATGGTAAAGAACACTTGGTGATTTGGTGGATGGCAGTGTGTTGACATATATCTTATGAATAGGGAAACAGCACACATGAGGAACCTACACATATGAGTTTATTATAATATGTAAATTATAAAAGTCACTTCAATAAAAGTCTTCAACAAGGAAAAAGTGATATGGGCAGAAGGATTTAGAGAAAGAATTTCAAAAATCTGCTAGTATTCCAGTGCTTAGTGAGACTTGCATACATTTTCAAATTTGGTATGTATGTTTTTAAGTATGCCACTAATCATTGTGTGATTTTAGCTACTTTTCTTTCCGTCCTTAGGTTTTAGTGTTCTTTCTGCAAAATGGGGATTATAAGAGTCCCTGCCACACAAAGTTACTTTGAGAATTAAATGAGATAATACATGTTAACTTTCTAACACATGATGAGCACCGAATACATGTTAGCCAACAAAGAAAAAAAAAGCTATCAATTCATCCTTTAGCATCCACACAGACTTATGAGTGTTCATGTGCCAATATGTCTGTATCAGTAATGACTATCATTTAAAAATAATCCATGACAATATGATAGACTGAAAAAATTATGTTCTTATCTTAATTTATACTTATTACAAATGAGGTTGAATATGTTTCCAATGTTCACCAGTCATTTGTATTTCAAGAGCCAGGGTCCTTTGCTGTTGGGTCAAAATGGCAATCAGCCGATTCATTTTGGAAACAGAAAATGCTGAGCTCAGTGTTACATGCTTAATGAAAAACCCACAATTCATTTCAAAATTGTTGAATTCATTTTGCTACTCTTTTCAGATTCCTGGAAAATTCTCAATTTGATTCATTCTGTTTCACTCTGGTAAACACTTCTGCAATTAATATCTAATTGGTCAACAAGTTGATGGGAGAATATTGTTAATAAAAATGAAGAATTTAGGCAAGTTTCTCTCTCTAGAGAGAGATATATTACATCCGGAAGTGGAAAGCAAGCTGCTGGAAGGTTTCTGGCATGCAGTCAAGATCTTGGATGAACAGAAGGTGTAAGAGATCATAAGAATTCTAATTTGAGATATGTGTATAAGGTTCCTTTATGTTAAATGCTTATTGTGGACATTGTCTTCTTCAAACCTTCCTTGTATTACTAAAATAATCAAGTTTGAGTTATAATCAGTCAACACTTTGGAACTGCCTATCTCTTGAGAGACTACTTTAAATTTCTTCTCTCTGCCAAATAGCAGTTATATCTTACACCTGATACTAGGCAACTTTGCCTATCTGCACACCATCTCCTCTTAAGTGTGCAAAAATCAGTGAGCAACAGTCTTCAAAGGTTGACTTGACCCCTTAAAAATCAACATCACTGAAAAAAGATCTTTATGTTGTGCACTGGCAGCAACAAAGTGGAGAGATTGCACTTAGAGCTATAAAACCTTTTCCTGGGCGTGTTTAACAGAAATTCAAGTTTGAAAAATGCTAAGATAATATCACTGGGTTTTGAGTGAGTCTGGCAACAATACCAGAATAAATAATAAGAAAACGAATTATCTGCTGAAAGTTTCTTGTGTTTTCTACATCATGAAAACAGAACTATTAAAGCTACCATTTTCATCCTAAGGAAAGGAGTCTGCAATACTTTTGTTGTGTTTCAGTTAAAACAGATGCCAGATAAAGTTTTTCACTGACATATTTGACTCAGTGGTCTTATGTGACCATATCTATATGTCTACAACTACACATAGGCAAGATTTTATGGTCAGAAAGACCTCATTTGAAACCAGAGTTTTTGGATTTAAAAAAATCACTCTTTAGCTGGGCAACCTTGGGCAAATTAACTTCTATGTAGTTGGCAATAATAGTCATCATCATAATCATCATCATCATCTGTTTCATAGGCTTGATATAATGATTGAATAAAGTAATATAAACCATGCAAAATACTTAGCACAATACTTGGAACAGAGTAAACAACTTAAAATATTAGCTATTATTGATATTCTTAAAACCATTAACATATTTCTCTGATACCAGAGATGCACGTACATTGAAATACTAAGTTTGTTCTATGTGCAGCAGGTTATCATAACTTTCCTGACTAAGGTTCATGATTGTTAATAGGGAAATCACACATAGTCATGTGTCTGTGGGTGTGTTAGAGTATATTTCACACTGCCTTTTTTATCTTTCATTTCACTTACTCATCCAGTAAGTATTAATTTTCTTTTAAGTGTTAGGTAATTTGCTAGCAGTGGGGTTCTACAGTAAAAAGATAAAGTTTTTGAATTTGGGGACAAAATCTAATCGAAATATAGATATTAAACAAATTACCACATTATATGTAAAATAATTTAAAAAGCACCATAAGTCCTCTGAAGGAAAGAAACAGGGAGTCAGAACAAAGAGTTATGGGCAGGACCTATTATAAACAGAATTGTAAGAATGATATCACAGAAGAAGTTATATTTAAATGGAAACAAGTATCTGCATTAAATGCTTATTGTGAAGTTTGAAGAGTGAGATGAGTGTACTAGAATGAGGGAGTGAGGATACAAAGACCCCAATAAAGGAAAGAACTGGGCATGTTTAAAGAAAGAAGATACGTATAGCTAGAGTTAAGTGAGCAATGAATGGTTAGGTGGCATAACATACATTCGTTTATTCATTCACTCAGCTACATTAACTAAACACAAATAGGAAATTCATGTTTATGTGTATACACAAACACACTCAGATGCAGAGGTAGAGAGAGAACTGGTTATGAATGCAGAGTATTGTTCGAGGCTTTTCAGATACATCAATAAGTACAAAAGTTTCCACACACAAGAAGCTCATATTATAGTGTGGGTATATATGCCATAAAATAAATCATATATTCTGTATAAAAAATAAAAGCAGGGTAATAAGGATAAGGGAGACAGGATAGTCACTTTCATTTTAAATAGGAGGATCACAGCTGATATTTCCAGCTAAGAACTTGGACTTTGAGTAAAGAAGGGGAGAATATGTGGTTATATAGAAAAATAATATTCTCTAGCCTTATATTATTTCCAGGAAAATAATACAAGTCTGGAAATTGCATAATATATTTGAAAAGAAGCCAATGTGACTTGAGAGGATTGAGCCAAAAAGAGGAAAGCAGTAGATCGACTCATAGAAGAACGAGGAATCAGATTGTGCAGGTACTTCCAGACCTTCTAAAACCTTAGGAGATTTAGCTTTCGTAAAGTTTATTGAGATACAACCCACATGCCACAAAATTCACCATTTCAAAGTGTACAATTCAATGGCATTCAGTACAATAACAAAGATGCGCAAATGTCACTACTCTCTAATTCCAGAATACTTTAGCCATTACTCTCTAGTCTCCCTTTCCTAAAGCCCATGGTAGCCACTAATTTACTTTCTACCTCTATGATTTACCTATTCTAGATATTTTATGTAAGTCAAATCACATAATATGTGGAGTTTGGTATCTAGCTTCTTTAACTTAGCATAATGTTTTCAAGGTTAAATCTATGCTGAATAATGTTTTTTGAATGAATGGTATGCCATTGTATAAATATATTGAATTTTGTTTATTCATCAAGTGCTAGTCCCTATATTTTCAGAAACAATAAACTTCAGATATAAATACATAAGCGGCTGAAAAACTAGAGAGAGGAACCCATACCACATCAATATATGAAATTTCCAACTTCTCCATACCCTAGTTCATGCTTATTATTGTTTGTTAAGTTTATTATAGCCATCTTAAGTGGGTGAAAATCGGTATCTCATTGTGGTTATGATTTGCATTTTCATAATAAATAATGGTGTTGTGAATATTTTATGTGCTTATTTCCCATTTTTTATTTTATTTGGAGAAAAATGTCTTTTCAAATCCTCTGATTATTTTTAATTGAGCTATTTGTCTGTTTATTATTGAATTGTAGGAGTTCCTTACATCCTCTAGATATAAATAATCATCACATATCTGATTTGCAAATATTTGATCTTATTTTGTAGGTTGTCTTTTCATATTCTTGGTAGTGTCCTTTGGAGCACAAAAGTTTTTTATTTGATTATATCAAGTTTATCATTTTTCTTTTATGGCTTATGATTTTAGCACCATATCTAAGAAATCATCAACTAATATTCATGCCTATTTTGCAGATATTTATGTCACAAATATTAAGTTATGGAATGTATGGCTACATTTCTTCTAAGAGTCATAGTTGTATTATTTTATTATTTATTTAGCTTACATCATTATATTCACTTTAGGATATTTAATTCATACCTCAGTCTGTGTGTCTTTCATGTCACACCCACCACCAGAATCCCAGTGCCCACTGTACAAGTTTGCTGAAGGAGTCATAAAAGCTTAACTCTTACATTTAAGTCTGAATCATTTTGAGTTTTGATGCTGTTTTCATTAAAATACTCACCACAAAATAAGTTTTCCACTAACAAAGGTAACGTTGGGATATAGTTTTAGGTAGGATTTCAATTTCATTCTTGTGCATGTTGATATCAACTTGTCCCAGAATAATTTGTTGAAATAACTATTATTTTTCCTATTGGATTGTCTTGGCAGTTGGGTCAAAAAAAATTGACCATAAATGAATGGGTTCACTACTGCATGTTTAATTCTAGTATACCAACCAATAAATCTATTTGTAAATCAGTACTATAATCTTTCAGTGAGTTGTAGACTGAGAAATGTGCAAATCCTCCAAAATTTGTTCCTTTTCTCAAAACTGTTCTGGTTACTCTGGATGCCCTGAATTTCCATATTAATTTTAAGATCCAGGGATTGATATCTGCAAAATAAGCTGATATCTAGATAAAAATTGGGTTGAGCCTATAGATCAATTTGAGTAGCACCAACATCTTTGAAAAATGAAATCTTCCAATCCATAAACATGAATTAGTTAGATCTTTAATTTAAATTATTTTTTTGCAATTTTCATTGGACAAGTTGCACTTACTTTGTCAAATTTATTCCTAACTTTTATATCATGTTTTATGTTATTGCGATTGAAATTGTTATCTTGATTTTATTTGTGATTTTTCAGTGCTATTGTAAAGAAATACCATTGAGTGAGTAGGCCGATCTTGTATCCTGAAGCCTTATTGTGAGACTTTTGATTATAATAGTCTTTTCTGTGGATTACTTGGTGTTTTCTATATACAAGATCATGACATCTAAATAAAGATAAGATGATGTTGGTGGTAAAATTAATGCATTATATATGCAGATGCTGATTTACGGTGATGCTCACTTTAAATCTATGTCATGTTATGATGCAAAGTTCCTTGACTAACTGAAAAAAATTAAATGACAAAAGTAGAAATTCTGGTCTTATTCCAGGATCTTAGGGGAATGTTTTCAGTCTTTCACCATTATGTATAATGCTAGTTGTTTCTTTTTCACTGAAGGCTCTTATCAGGTTGAAGGACATTCCTCTGCTCTTAGTTGTCTAATTTTTTTAATCATGAACTTTGTCATATCATTTATCTATTTAAATGATCATGTAATTTTTGTTTTTCTTTAATATATGCTTCCTGGTTTATTACAAACTTTGGGGTTATTTTCAGAGTTCTAAAAAAGCTTATTTTGAAAAATTTTGTAAATTTATTTTCTAAAGAAGCAGATTTTTTAAAATTTCCTTACTTTACCATTTTGAAAGTTCTTCTGGGGTCTTTAGCTTTTACTTTGAGGGAAATGGTAGATCTTTAGAAGGGTTTGTGTAGTGCTGTGTCCATACCTGACTTATATTTAAGAAGATTATTCCATATAATGCTATGTAATAAATGTTCCATCAATAAAATTAATTTTACAAAAATTAATTATTTACTGTGTTGTATGAAAATGAGGCAAGCACAGAAGCATAGAGGCTATGTAAAAGGACATTACCAAAAAAAAGAAAGGATATTGGAATAACCCAGGTAAATGATGATGGTGGTTTAGGACAAGATGGTAATCAAAGTGGTGAGAAGTGACAGGATTTTGGCAATTTTAAAGGAAGTATCACTAGAATTAAACGATGGATTGGTTTAGAGTATGAAGGAAAAAGTTAAGGATAACGCAAATGTTTATACTCTGTAAACAACTGGAAATGAGGGATATGACAAAGGCACCATCATTTTTTTCAGAATACTAAAAAACTTTATTTTCCATAAGTATGGAGAAGAGTTTTTCAAGTTTTCCTGAACACTTTTCCATATTCTTTCAACAAGGGAAGACTATTCAAATTAACCTCATTCAGGTATTTAACATCAATATATACACATTCAGAGATAAAAGGAGTTTTTCTATCTCAAGAGCTTATTAACTGTTCTCATCTGGTCAAATTTCACTAGGCAGACCACAGGAAGTTGTAGATCCCAGTGCTTCCCGGATATTGGACTTTCTGCCACATCTCTGGCTGGGAACTGCCAACTGAGTTATTACTGTCGGAGAATTATGCAGTGTGTCTGGGCTTTGAGGTTATCTGATCAGCACAGGCATTGGTGAGTAAAGTTTATTTTTCCCCCAGCCAAAGAATTATATACTCAGGGTCACAGGCCTGGAATAACATAAAAGGTTATCTTGTCCAGCTTCTAGGTACTGCCTGTATCACTTGAGCATCACATGAGAATTTTGTAATAAGAATAGAAAGAGTGTTTATTGTATAACAAAGAATGCCTTTATATATCATCTTATTTGATGCATATAACATCACACTTAAGTAGAAATTATTTTACAAATGACAAAACTAAACCTCAGAAAAAACTTAGATGGTTTGGCTAAAGTCGCATGGAAGCAGCAGGACCAATATTCAAACTCATGACTGCAGAGTTTGCACCAATGTAAATACAACAATGTCAAATGGTGTTTAAGCACCACATTGCCCTTTATTACTCAATTATTGGGGATACCTCCAATCTCTAGTACACCATCATGTTGTTTTGAAAGTTGACTCACACTTATCAGACTATACATATCAAAATTACATTCAGACAATTTGGTTGTCATGCATATGCCATCTCATTTTCCCTCTTCTAAAAAAACATAATTTGAATATTAGTCCCTCTTTCCATGGTAAGAAAAAATATCAGCTATCAGAAAAATGTAACTGCTCATCAAATCAAGAAATTCTGAGACAAAATAAAGTTATAACATAAAGACAACACAGGAAATGTGGAAGCAAAGGTAAAACTGTCATAAGCCATTGTTAAGTAAATGCCAGAAGTCTCACTGAGTTCAAATTTAAATAGATTCAAGAACTTCTTAGTTGCTCACTGGGATATATAACATAGAGTCTAGATTATTTTTCTGGTTTGTCTGAAGTTATTTGTAAACTCTGATGTGGGTTTGGTGAGAAGTACACACAGAGTTGTGATTTCGATACCTAAAATTAACACAACAATGCAAACAAAATAAAAATAATATAAAAAATAAAATAGTTATTTGCACTTTATCTCCTCTATTTGCTGTAACCTCTTCCAAGGAAAGGATCATGTCTTTCTTTTAACTCTGTTTCCTTTAAAGTGCCTATACCTTTATCCTTCCAACATCAATTGAGTACCCTTTTTGTCCTTGACACTGTAGTAAGCAATGGATATACTTGAAAAAAAAAGTTTCTGTTCCAATTGTGGGATGCAGAACTCTAAACCAGCAGCTACATTTTAATACACAGAGTAGTTCAATAGAACTATTGCAGAGAACACAGCAACTAGCACAGTGGCATGCACCTTACACATGCTCATTATCCATTTGTTAGATTTATTTTACTGAAAGAGAAGAGTCTAGTCCAGTATAGAAAGATCACAACCTTATGAGATGGATCAAGGTCACAGCTAACATCTAAAACCAAGTGTTTCTCAGTGCAAGTTTATCCATGCCTCCCACTTACCAAATTAAGAGCAGCACACAGAATCAAAAGATATTAACATATAAAAACCAAGACCATATCTTTAGATGATTTTGCCCAATATTTAACTCTGAAAGTGTATTAGAGAAGAATAACCTAGTATTATAAGGCCCAGAAATGGTTTACAAGGGGGGTGAGACTCATGACCATGGCAAAAGTGACAGAACCCAAACTTTCCTATGTTGACACTGATTTGGTGTTCAAAATGGTGTCAGTGAAGGATGTTTGCCATGAGTAGAGAAGTGATAATCTATAAGTGAAATAGAGGTAAGAGTCTCTGAAAACAGGTGATTGACAGTTGTATAATGTTGGTAGAGAACAGGAAGTAAACAATTGATAGTTGCAACAGAGGTGAAAAGTAAGCAAGCCTACATAATCAGTAAGAAGTTGATGAAAGCTAATTACTGAAGTAGACTAGGGTTTGGTTTGGGATTGTTATTAAGAAAAATGCCTGCATGGGAAAAAGAACATACCTGTCATCACAGCAGGAAAAAGGAACAGGGCATATATGACTTTTCCCAGCATCGGTGCCCTCACCTTCCTTTTTTCCATAATTTTAATCAAGCAAGCATTTATTGATCCTTATTATGAATAAAGTATTGTGCCAGGTCGAGATAAATAATAAACCATTCCTGTCCTCAAAGAACGTAAAATATAGATAGTAAAATATGTACTGTATACAATCAATTAATTCAATTTATTGAAGAGGTATGTACAAATAACAAAGGAGAAAAAATACTGTGAGAACACAAAAGCAAAATATTTGTAATGACATAAGAGAAAAGGACTTTCAGAAGAGACTGAGCAATGAATGGCTACAATTTTAATGAAGTGAATCAAAATGAGTAGCCATACCAGTCAGAGGGATGTGAGCAAAGTCATAGAAAGTGGTGTGTCTGCCACATGGTAAATATGGAAAATCTAGAGAGGCCAACACATCCTGTGTTGCCTGGAATTTCCCAGATTTGGACACTGGACATCCTACAGCACAGGAAATCTCTCAGTCCTGGACAAGCAGGAACTTCTGATCACCCTATGTCTTGGCACATGTATGGCAACATGTATGAGACCTGGGGTACATATATCACAGGGAGCAAAAAAATGAAGGAAGAATTAAGGATCAGTGAATACAGCCTACAGGTTAAGGACAGAAAATGAAGAAAGAGAAGAAGATGATAGTAGTAAAAGAATAATCAGAGAAGTGATAGGAAAATGAAATTGTTAGTGGTGAACTTAATGTAGTATACACAGATGTTAATTTACAATGCTCCCATCTTAAACCTATATAATTTTACAACGCAATATTGCTTCAATAGAATGTTTTTAAGAAACAAATGACATAAAAAGAAAGCGGATCTTAGAAGACAAAGGAAGAAAAAGCATTTCAAGAATTGGAAATGGTAAAGAAAATGTTATTAAAGACTGAGAAAAAAATATTAGATTTGGTCATTGGTAGTCCATTGGGTCATTTTCTAATAGGTTCAGTTGTGTAATGGAAAAAGAAGCTATCGGTTGATTATTTTGCATACCTAAAACTCCATACCCTTTGATAAAAGTTATTTCTCCTCCCCTTCAATTCCTTGAAACCAACATTCTACACTCCGATTCTATGAGCTTGAGTATTTTGGATTCTTCATATAAGTAGTATCATGTAGTTTTTGTCCTTGTGTGCTTGGCTTATTTCAGTTGGCATAATTCCCTTCATTTTCATCTATGTTGTCACAAATAGTAATATTTACTACTTTTTAAAGGCTGAAAATATTCTGTTTTATGTATATACCATATTCTCTTTATCCATTCAACTGCCAATGAATAGTTAGCTTGGTTCTGTGTTTTGATTACTGCTAATAATGCTGCAATGAACATGGGAGTGCAAAAATCACTTCAAGAACCTGATATAAATTCCTTCACATATATACTCAGGAAATGGGGTTACTGGATCATCAGTCCTAGAGATACACTGCACATCCTGGACTGTATAGTTAGCAATATTATATTGTATATTTAATATATGTTGTTAGCCTAAACTGATAGGTTAGATCTTATATTCTTGATGATGATGATGTGATAATAATACAATAAATAGGGTAGGAAGAAAGTTTGGTAAGTGGTAGATGTGTTTATGACTTTGATTACTGTAATGGCTTCATAACCATATATTTATTTCCAAACTCAAAGTTCTGCCTATTGCATATTTAACAATTTTAGTATGTCAATAATACCTCAATAAAGTGGCTAAAACAAAGGGACTATTGACGAGGAGTTAACAGAGAGTGTGAAAATGAAATTAAGTAATGAGGATAACACTACTTTGAAACTTGGTGAGGAAGACAAGTTCCTTAACTAGTGCCCTGTCTCTCTTTTAAAAGGCATAGTTCCTTCTCTCTCTTTACATCTCTTTGCTTATTATCTTCCTCCATCCTCCTAGTTTAACTTGCTGATCACTTCTAGATCTGTGTTTCCTTCTTCCTCCTTTTCTCTTTGTCCCTATGTCTCCCTGTCATTTCTTCCCTTTCATAATCATGGCATCATAAGTTCTCAGAGTTGTACAGACTGGATCCAGTTCAAACTGTGGTCTAATACAGGAGATGCCTCTAATGTATTACTTACCAGGATGAAACTGAATACTACATTGGTGAGGGAGAAAAGTAATTAAGTGATGAAACTGGTTATTCTATCATATTAGGTAACTGCAGCTATCCAGACAGAAAGCCATGTCTTTCTACACAGCTTAAATTTGCTTTTCTTTAACTTTCTTCCACTCTTAGTTCTACTCTCCTACACCACAACAAAATTATGATCTTCTGAATCTCTTTCTGAATAGTCATGCTCTCTTTTATCTTTGTCTTCCTCCCTCCATTTCTGATCCTCATCTCTCACCTTCCATTAACCCTCAGTGATAAACTTGAACTGAAGACCAAACATCAATTTTATGCTTAATATCCTTTTTATCATCAAATAGTTGAATAAATTTAATTTACTTTTAAAATATAGATTAAAATAAATATATAGATACAAATCAATAGATATAGCATTCAGAAGATCTTTTTATTCAGAATACTATATTTGTTTTCGTGCAAATAACTTAAATTAATGTGTATTTTAAGCTATCTTGTGCATAAAATTTTACATGAGAGGTTTAGGCTTTCTTTTTTAAAGAAAAGCATCAACTATATCATGAAGAACAGAATTGGACATTGGTGGTATTGTATACAGATATTGATTTACATTGATTCACATGATGTACATATTAAACCTATATAATCTTGTGCAGTGCCCCTTCAATAAAATTAATAAAAATACTATAAATTTGTTAAATGGTATTAGTTCACAAGGAAAAAGTTAGGTTGAAGATTTTAAAAGAATCTCCTTAACAAATAAATCTATTAAAGATTTTGAAGTCAAATCTTGCCCCCTGGCCAAGGAGCCACAGGAGCAAAAGAAGCTGCATGGCAGTGCAAGATTAATACCAATCAACCTTCCAGCTCTCAGCCCTCTGCACTCGAGAGTTATGGTGGGTGAATTATGCACTCCAGGGCATCAGGGAGCTTTCAGAGGAATACTTTGAACTGACTCCCTGACTGGGAAGTTGTAAGTATCACCAGAGGGCATTTAAATACCTGTACATAGCAGAGCACAGGGTCCAGCCTGGGAGATTTCAGGCCAGGCTCCATAGAACAGTGGGTAGGGACACCCATCTCCCCTACTCGACAGGCTTTAAAGGAAAACACAGGGTCCGAAAGGCAAGCTTACTACCTGGCTGAAGCATTGGAAGGAGAAAGAACAGAGCCTATCACCGAAAGGATCTAGAGTAACTGCATGAGAGAATCAAAGGACCTACTGTGAGCCCTCTACCCACCATAATGGAGTGTTGTGGTCTCCATAAAACTCACAGTGTCTGCCTGTAAACTCAGTCCTTGGATTGGAAAGCATCCAATCAGCATCTCACAAGATAGGAATTGTCCTTTATCTCCACAGAATCCAGAGGACACCACTGAAACATTTGTGACCCAGCAAAAGTGAGAATTCCAGATAGGAGGTAAGGAAACCAACCTCCACTGAATTCAATAGGATTATACTACCACACCAGGACCCAAAATCACCATTCAGGAATAAATATAGCATAAAACAAAAGAAAAACACAGGCTAAGTCTAAGACAGAGACGTCCACAACAAAAGCAAAATCACTCCAGAAAGCAAGAATGGCCCACAGAGAGTAAGATGCCAAAATGTCCAGAGAATAAATCCATTGAAATTGAATGGGACAACCTAACAAAAATAGTTATAAAAAATCTGAATGATATGCAGAAGGCACATAAAATTACCCAAAGACAATTTGAAGACTTCAAAAAAGAACTAGCAGATCAAGGGGAACACACTTACAAGGAGATTGAGGCTATGAAGAAAGTCCTAACAGAAATGCTAGAGATAAAAGACACAGTCAGGTAATTGAAGTTATACACAGAAAGCTCCAATAACAGACTCAATCTCAGAAAGAAACAAATCTCTGAAATTGAAGACAAAATCACGAAGACAACCTTCACAGTAGAAGAAAGAAACGAGATAGAAGAAAATCAAGAAATCCGTAAGAAATTTCAGACACCATGAGAAGAACAAACATAAGAATCATAGGCATCCCAGAAGGAGGGGAAAGGTAAAGATGTTCAGAAAACTTAATCCAAGCAGTAATAGTAGAGAACTTCCCAAATCTGTCACAAAATCCAACCAGAGGACCAAGAAAGAGAAAGAAGACCAAAATTCTAAATATAAAAACATCTACCCCAGACACATCATAGTTAAAAACTAGCAAAGTTGACAACAAAGAAAAGTTTCTCAAGGCTGCCAGAGAAAAGGAAAACATAACATTCAAAATCACACACATCAGGCTATCATCAGACTTCTCAACAGAAAAGCTACTGGCCAGTAGAAAATGGAATGACATATTCAAAATACTAAAAGACAAAAATTACCAGTCAAGAATACTCTACTCTGCAAAACTATCATTCAAATATGATGAATAAATAAAATGCTTCAATAATAAACAGAAGTCAACAGGTTTTTCTACCATCAAATCTCCTCTTCAAGAAATCCTGAAAGGTGTCCTATATTAAAGAAAAAACATAAAACAAAGATCTACCAAACCCTGAGAAAGGTGATAAGTGAGACAGGCAAATGCAGAAACAAAGACAAGATCAACTGGTAAGAACAAAAAACACCAATGGGATAAATAAAATTATGGAATATGTATGAACATATAAATATTATATGGCAATGGATCATAAAGGACTGTCATAAAGATATTATGACTATGATAATCCATATAACAGCCACAAAACCTAACTCAAAGGAATACAAATCTGGAAAGTAGACAAAATTAAAAGAAGCAACACTGAAACAATATAAAGGTAAAAGCAAATAAAAACAAATGGGAAACAAAATAACACACAGAAAACAATGGCTCATGACAGCACTAGGCTTTTACTACTAGAGTAGTGGTTAGGTCAATCACATCCAAAGGAGCAAGCCACACACCCCTGGGTTCAAGTCCCAGACCCACGGGGAAGCAACCAGTGTGAACAACTGAATAAAGAAATTTAAATGTTGTTTCTTCCTCTTCTCTTTTCCTGCCTGCCTGCCTACTCACCTTCATTACTCCCTACACCTTTCCTTTTAAAAAAATGACAGCAATGAAGCCCTATATCACCCTAAATATGAATAGATTGAATGCACAAATGGACACAGAGTGGCTGGATCAATTTAAAAAACTGAGATCCACCAATACTACGCTTATAAGAAACTCATATCAGATATGAAGAGAAACACAAGTTGAAAGTAAAAGACTATTGAAAAATATATCAAAGCAACAGTGATGAAAGAAAATCGGGAACTGCAATACTGATTTCAGAAAAGATAAATTTCCACCTGAAAAAGATATCTTGAGGCAATGAAGGATACTACATCATGGTCAAGGGAGTAATTAAAAAAGAAGAAATGCTCATTAACATATAGGCGCTCAATGCTGGACCATCTGAACATATAAAACAGACATTGATAAAGCTAAAGACAGACATTGACAATAGCACAATAATAGTAGGGAAATTTGATACTCCACTTACATTAATAGATAGATCTCCAAACAGAAAATCAATAAAGAAATAAGGACACTAAATGAAACAATAGAGTACATGGGCCTAACAGACATATACAGTGTATTCTACCTCAACAAAAAAGAATATGCATTCTTCTCAAACATACATGGGTAGATAACATCTTGGTACATAAAACAAGCATCAGCAATTTAGCAAGACTACAATTATTGAAAGCATCTTCTCTGACCACAAGGGGATGAAACTAGAAAGGAACCAGAAAAACAAAATTGCAAGAACCACAAGGATATGGAGCTTGAACAACATGCTTATGAAAATCTCATGAATCATTAAATTAAATATTAAATTAAGACTTATTGGAAAATAAGTGAAATTTAAGAGACAAACTACCAGAACATGAGGGATGTGGCAAAAGCAGTTGTGAGAGGAAAGTTTATAGCCATACAAGTTCAAATCAAAAAACAAGAGAGAGCCCAAAATAAATATCTAACTTCACATCAGAGATAAGTAGAAAGAGAAGACTAATCAAAACCAAATATCATCAGAAAGAAGGAAACAATAAAAATTAAAGCATATATAAATAAAACTGAAAACAGAAGTACCATTCAAAAGGCCAATGAAACCAAGAGTTGGTTCTTTGAAAAAATAATCAAAATTTTCAGACCCTAGCTAGACTCACAAAAAAAAAAAAAAAAAACAGAAAATCATAATAGCAAGAGTAAGAAATGAAAGAGGGAAGATTACAGATGACAACAGATAAATGCAAAGGATCATGGGAGACTACTACGAGTAATTATATACCAACAAATTTATCTATTGTGAAGTAGACAGATTCCTAGAAACTTAAAAAATTCCCAAAAATTAACTAGGAAGACATAAATACCTTGAGTATACCAATCACAAGCCCAGAAATTGAAGCTGTAACAAAAAATCTCCCCAAAAACAAGGACCCCAGTCCAGAAAGCTTCAGCAGTGAATTCCACCAAACATTTGAAGAAGAAATAATCTCCATCCTCCCTCAACTCTTCTACAAAATTGAAAACAAGGAAAAAATACCAGATACATTTTATGAGACAAATATTACCCTGATACCAAAACCAGAAAAAGGTAACACCAAAAATGAAAACTACAGACCAATAACACTGATGAATATAGATGCAAAAATCCTCACCAAAACCCTGGCAAAACAAATTCAAACTGCATGGAAAAATAATACACCATAATCAGGTAAGATTCAATCCAGGGATGCAAGGATGGTTGAACATACTCAAATCAATCAATGTAATACAACACATCAACAAAGATAAAAACAAAAATCATATAATCATATCAATAGATGCAGAAAAGGCATTCAACGAGATTCCAAACCCATTCATGTTAAAAAAAATCTTGCTAAAATAGGAATAGAAGGAATATACCTCAACATAATAAAAGCAGTATACAACAAAACCATAGCTAACATAAAATCAATGGTGAAAAACTAAAAACCTTTTCCCTAAAGTAGGGAAAAAGGCAAAGTTGCCTTCTGTCACCACTGCTATTCAACATAGTCTTGGAAGTCTTGGCCAGCATAATAAGGTTAGAGAAACGTATTAAAGGAATCCAAGTTAGAAAGGAAGAAAGAAAACTATCATTATTTGTAGATGACCTAATATTATACCTGAAAAATCCTAAGAGCTACACCAGAAAACAGCTGGATACAATAAATGAATATAATAAAGTGACAGAATATAAAATTAGCATAGTAAAAATTGTAATCCTACCCGAAGCAATATACAAATTGAGTGCAATTCCAATGAAAAGCCCAGAGACATTTTTAAGAAAATAGAGCAAACAACACTAAAGCTTATTTGAAATCACAAACTACCTTTAATAGCCAAACCTATCCTGACAATAAAAAAGATCAATGGAGGAATCATACTTCTTGACCTCAAACTATATTACGAAGCAATCATCATCAAAACAGTATGGGATTGGAACAAAAACAGACACACAGATCAGTTGAATAGAGTTTAGAGCCCATAAATAATGCCACACTTATATGAGCAGTTAATCTTTAACAAAGGAACAGAAAGAATACAATGAAAGAAGGAAAGTCTATTTAATAAATGGTGTTGGGAAAACTGAACAGACATCTGCAAATAAATGAAACATGTTACTCATTAGCACCGTACACAAAAGTTAACTCAAAATGGATCAAAGACTTGGACAAAAAAACAAAAAAACAAAACAGAAACACTCCATGACCTCCACCTGAAAGACATCTTTGGGAAAAGAACAACTGCAACAAAATAAACTGAAGTAAAACTGAAAAGCTTCTGCACAGCAAAAGAAACCACCACTAAAACAAGAAGAGAACCCAAAGAATTCGAGAAAATAGTCATGCAACATACATCAGACAAGAAGTTAATTTCCAAAATATATAGAGTTCATACATATGAACAAGAAAAAAGTAAGCAACCCAATAAAAAATGGGCAAAAGAACTGAAAAGATACCTATCCAAAGAGGACACATAGATGGCCTACGGACAGATGAAAAATGTTCTACATCAGTCATCATCAGAGAAATTCAAATAAAAATCACAATGTGATACTATCTCACACCATTGAGAATGGTCTATAACCAAAACTTTAGAAATAATGGGGTTTTTTTTGGGGGGGGTGTAGAAAAAGGAACACTACTTCATTGTTGGTGTAAATTAGTGCAATTTCTCTGGAAAACAGTATCGAGAATCCTCAAAAAATTAAGATTAAACTACCATATGATCCAGCAATCCCACTCCTAGGCATATACCCCAAGAGTACAAAAATCTAATTAGGAAAAATATCTGCATCCCGATGTCCACAGAAGCACAGTTCACAAGTGCCGAGACTAAATAAATAATCTATGGTGTATATATATTTATATATATGTATACATATACATATACATATGTATATATATATATATATATATATATATATACTCAATGGAAATCTTTGTAGCTATTTAAAAAGATGAAATTGTGCCCTCTGCAACAAATGGATGGAACTGAAAGGAATCGTGTTAAGAAAAATAAGTCAAAAAGAACAAAGAGAAATAAGATGATTTCTCTCATATGTG